>LPNX010178176.1:39702-52838 GCA_001517045.1 Pseudotsuga menziesii
TCTATGTCCTTCATGTCTTGCTCCAATTACACCTTGCATGTCATCATGCTTAGACACCTCTTCGAATCTTTGTTTGTTATTTATTGTTTTAATGAAATAATCAATTAAAACTTCTTCTAAACATTGCATCTCTCCAATAGTAAGATGTGTCTCTTCAAAACTCTATCTTAATTCTTTTTATTAAATTTCCGTTTAATTTTCTAAATACATTCCTGTAGCTTCTTATTTAATAAACTTTGTTTATTATTTTTCACTAACCTTGCAGATCCATCTTTTGCATATATGACCATCATAATGCAAACTAAAAGTAGTTGGATAGCCACCTCAACAAGGATTAGATCCATGTCACCTTTTGAACTTTTTGATACACGCGCATTATCTGGAGATCATTTGAAAATAGGCTTCTAAACTGTTTAATTTAACACTTAGACAAAATTGTTTTTTACTTGTAAAAACAAATTTTCTTCTACTTTGGTAGATTGATTTCTCCCTCATGTGATCACCATAAGGAAACCTACAAGCGTGGATAGATAGCCATTTCAACAATGAACAAGACCATATCACAAGATAAATCTGTTGACACACACACAACCTTTGGCAAGCATTTCAAAATAGCTTCTCAACCTCTTTTGAACATCAAAACATATTTCTTCCCATTTTGGCAGACTACTATTTCACACGTGTGAACACTCTATGGAGACTTGAAGTTAGGAGCAGATGGTCAACTTACCAAAGAATGGATCCATGACATTTGATAAATTTACTTGCACAAATATAGCCTTATGTGGGCATTTCCAACTGACCTCTCAAACTCTTGTTTTTAACACTTGGTCCATTTTCTTTTGTTCTCGTTATGCAAAATATTATTTTTCCTATTTTTGGCAAATGATATTTTGCATATGAAACCATCATAAGACAACTTGAATGTATGGTTGGATATTCAGCTCAACAAGGACAATGACTATGCTACCTATTGAATTTTATCATCAAAATAACCCCTCCTTGCGGGAATTTCAAAATTCCTTTTCAATTTCCTGAATCTAACACAACCAATTTTCTTGTGTTCTTAAAATGCAAAATAATATTTTTCTTACTTTTGGTAGATTTATATCTTTTTCATAAAACACTCCACGGGATAACTAAGACCATGGTTATATGCACCCATCAACAAGCTATAGCCTAACACTTTCATATTATTTTTCTTATCATCCTATGAGATAGGGCGGGCATTTCCCTAAGGCCACTGAGGCAATTTTCCTAGAACTGGAATAGTGCAAAACAACCTAAAACTCTGTTTTGGCAGACCATTATCTTTGTCATCAAACATCTTCTTTGAGAACTGAGACCATGGTGAGATATCGTCTTCAACAAGTGGTACGATGATAGCTTCAGATAATTTTTATCATACATCTATGAGGTACGAGGGGCATTTTCCCAAGGCCACATGAGCCAGGTTTTTCCAACACTTCACAATTTTCTTAGTCTGGTACAGTATGCCTAAAACACTATTTTGGCAGGTTCATAACTTCTTTCTCAGCTACTTCCAAGACAGTCTAAAGACATGATCAGGTAGGACAAATATCAATCTACAAGACCCCCATATCGTGTGGGCATTTTCTTCAACACACAATTTATGGTGGGCATTTTTGTAAGGCTACCTGAGCCATTTTTCCAACACTTAGTCATTTTCAAGACTTTGTCCAAAATTTATTCTGAAACCTCATTTTGGCAGATTCAACTTTTTCTTTAGACATGCTTAAGGAGAAATAATACCATGGTTAGGTAGAAAAAACAACACACTACAAGACCCCCATGTGTTGTGGGAATTTACTCTAACCCATAATTTAGGGTGGGTATCTTTCTGAGGCTACTTAGCCATGTCATCATGCTTAGACACCTCTTCGAATCTCTGTTTGTTATTTATTGTTTTAATGAAATAATCAATTAAAACTTCTTCTAAACATTGCATCTCTCCAATAGTAAGATGTGTCTCCTCAAAACTCTGTCTTAATTCTTTTTATTAAATTTTTGTTTATTTTTCTAAATACATTCCTGTAGCTTCTTATTTAATAAATTATGTTTATTATTTTTCACTAACTTTGCAGGTCCATCTTTTGCATATATGACCATCATAATGCAAACTGAAAGTATGGCTGGATAGCTACCTCAACAAGGATCATATCCATGTCACCTTTTGACTTTTTGATAGACATGCATTAGCTGGAGATCATTTGAAAATAGGCTTCCAAACTGTTTAATTCAACACTCGACAAAATTGTTTTTAACTTGTAAAAACAAATTTTCTTCTACTTTGGCAGATTGATCTATCCCTCATGTGATCACCATAAGGAAACCTACAAGCATGGATAGATACCCATTTCAACAATGAACAAGACCATATCACAAAATAAATATGTTGACACACACACAACCTCTGGAAAGCATTTCAAAATAGATTCTCAACCTCTTTTGAACATCAAAACATATTTCTTCCCATTTTGGCAAACTCCTATTTCACACGTGTGAACACTCTATGGAGACCTGAAGTTAGGAGAAGATGGAAAACTTACCAAAGAATGGATCCATGACATTTGATAAATTTACTTGCACAAAGAAAGCCCCTGGCGAGCATTTCCAACTGACCTCTCAAACTCCTGTTTTTAACACTTGGTCAATTTTCTTTTGTTCTCACTATGCAAAATATTATTTTTCCTATTTTTAGCAGATTGATATTTTGCATATGAGACCGTCATAAGACAACCTGAAGGTATGGATGGATAGTCAGCTCACCAAGGAACATGACTATGCTACCTGATGAAATTTATGATCACAATAACCCCTCCTTGCGGGCATTTCAAAATGCCTTTTCAATTTCCTGAATTTAACAACCAATTTTCTTGTGTTATTAAAATGCAAAATAATATTCTTCTTACTTTTGGCAGATTTATATCTTTGTCATAAAACACTCCACAGGAGAACTGAGACCATGGTTAGATGCACCCATCAACAAGATATATCCTAACACTTTCATATTATTTTTCTCATCAGCCTATGAGATAGGGCGGGCATTTCCCTAAGGCCACTGAGGTAGTTTTGCTAGTACCGGAATAGTGCAAAATAGAATGGAACTCTCTTTTAGCAGACCATTATCTTTGTCATCAAACATATTCTTTGAGAACTGATACCATGATGAGAAATCCTCTTGAACAAGTTGTAGGATGATAGCTTCAGATAATTTTTATCATACACCTATAAGGTACGGCGGGCATTTTCCCAAGGCCACATGAGCTAGTTTTCCCAACTTTCTTAGTCTGCCAATCTGCCTAAAACACTATTTTGGCAGGTTCATAACTTCTTCCTCGGCTACTTCCAAGACAGCCTAAAGACATGGTCAGGTAGGCCAAATATCAATCTACTAGACCCCCATATGGTGTGGGAATTTTCTTCAACACACAATTTGTGGCGGGCATTTTCTTAAGGCTACCTGAGCCAGTTTTCCAACACTCAGTCATTTTCAGGACTTTCTCCAAAATTTATTCTGAAACCTCATTTTGGCAGATTCAACTTTTTCTTCAGACATGCTTAAGAATAAATAATACCATGGTTAGGTATACAAACCAACACACTACAAAACCCCTATGTGTTGCGAGCATTTACTCTAACCTATAATTTAGGGCGAGCATCTTTCTGAGGCTACATAGCCATTTTTGTTTGCTCTAGCACAAACCCTTGTTTTTGCAGGTCCATAACTTCTCCCTCAGGCTCTTTCAGGACAAACTGAAGACATGGTCAGGTAGGAAAAACAAAAATCTACAGGACCCCCATGTGGTGCGGGCATTTATATTCTCTTATAAATTATGGCATGCATTTCCCTAAGGAAATTTTTACTAATTTCCCCATACTTAGTCATTTTCCTATTTTTCACCAAATTACCATATTTTTCCAAAATGATTGTCATTAATGTTGTCATCAATGACGATCCTATTCATCACAGTCTTCATGCTTTTCTTTATAGAAATTGGTATATAATATACTGCATTTATAAATATACTTATATCTAATGTATTTGACAAGTTACTGTTTGGTACGGTGTAGGTAAGACATTAATTGTCACTACAAGGATTTTTCACTATGAATGAAAATGCAAGGAAGCTTGCTCAGTTTAGAGTGACATTAGAGGCGAGGGGAGATGGAAAATGTTATTTCCCTTGTTCTAATTGCAGGGGCTTAGTAGTAGTTGGTAACTGTATGATAATTTGGGGATTTTGACTAAGTGTTGAAAAATTGCCCTAAAGTAGCTGCTTTATGAAATGACCACCATAATTCATAAGAAGAAGAAAATGCCCGCCATGACCTGCCATCCCATAGTTTGTTGAAATATCTATTTGACCATGGCCCCGGTTCTCAGAAAAACTCCTTGAAGAAGAAGATACAGCTCTCACTGAGTTTACCCTGCCATCATGTCTTTGGTTATCCTTTTGTCATTCATTGAACTCCTTTGACATCAATGAAAATCACATTCAAAGTGCATCATATATTATATAAATAATTGTAAGTATCAATAATTGTAATAATGTAAATATGAAATTTTGATTATCGTGGACTTGTATGATGTCCCAATTTTTGGTTTCTTATTCTTATATAATCAAATGGGTTCTTCATCTATTGTGTTCTCTAATGTCACAAAATTTTACATTATTGATTAAATATATGAATGATGTAGATTGTGACTATGAACAAAGGCGTAATCAACATGCTTACCCAAGCACAATAATTAAGAAATAAAAATAAATATTACTTTAAAATATATGATTTGTAGAAAAGTTCATCAGTGAACCCTACACATTCTATTATTTCAACTAGTTGGTTTATCTTTTACATTTCTTTGAACTAAAATAACAAAGTATTTTACCCATTAGTGCTCTTTTACATAATGTATGAACCAATGCTTTTTTTAGGACATATACACATAGATTCTCTTTACATGATATATGCACAAATGTGTTTCTAATATCAATTATGCACCATCTCACTTTATGCATTTTATATGCATCCATTCATGTATAATAAAAAATATGCTCTGATGCACTTACAATAAAAAGTATGCATCGTTGATTTTTTATGTTATACTTGCTGGTGCCTATACCAAACAATGTATGCATTGGTGCACTGACATTGCAATAGACACACTGGTGCATTGAAAATACTGAATACACACCAATACATATTATTGTATTATATGCATCACTGCATATATTATAAAACACATGTACCAGTGTAAATTATATATCGTAAAGCACCGGAAAAGAAAACCTCCACTACAAACTCTAGCTACCTAGAAATTTTCAGTTATGTTGAATATCCTTTATAACCTATGCTACCAATCTGGCCACCTATCATCATCTTCATCATCATCATCATCATCATCATCATCAACAACAACAACATTACCATCTTCATCATCATCATCATCGACGTCATCTCCATCATCATCATCATCAACATCACCATATTCATCATCATCATCTTCATCATCATCATCATCATCATCACCATCATCAAGATCAACATCTTCATCATCATCGACATCATCATCATCTTCATCTTCATCATCATCATCTTCATCTTCATAATCATCATCTTCATCATCATCATCATGCTGATCATCATTGTCTTCATCATCATCTTCATCATTATCATTATCATCATCATCATCATCATCATCATCATCATAATCACCATCACCATCAATGTCATCGTCTTCGTTGTCGTCGCCATCATCATAATCATCATCATCATCATCATCATCATCATCGTCGTCTTCGTCGTCATCATCATCTTCATCGTCATCATCATCGTCATCTTCTTATTCATCATCATCAGCATCATCATCATCATCATCATCATCATCATCATCATCATCATCGTCATCAAGATCATGATCTTCATCATCATCATAATCTTCATCTTCATCATCATCATCGTCATCGTCGTCGTCATCTTCATCATCATCATCTTCAAATTCATCATCACTGTCATCATCATTATCATCAATATCACCATCTTCATCATCACCATCTTCATCTTCATCATCATGACGAGGATGATGATGATGATGATGATGAAGATGAGGATGAGGATGAGCATGACGAGGATGAGGATGAGGATGAGCATGACAAGGATGATGATGATGATGACGATGTTGATGATGATGATGATGATGATGATGATGATGATGATGATGACGGTGTTGGTGGTGATGAAGATGATGGTGGTGGTGGTGGTGGTGATGAAGATGATGAACATGATCAAGAGGGCGATGATGAAAATGATGATGATGACGATGATGAAGATGTTGATTAGGAAGAGGGAGATGACGATGATGATGATGATGATGATGATGATGATGACGACGATGACGATGACTAGGATGAGGATGATGATGACAAAATTGATGGTGATGATGATGATGAGGATGAGCATGATGAGGATGAGGATGATGATGATGATGATGATGAAGATGTTGATAATGATGATGATGATGATGATGATGATGATGATGATGGTGGTGGTGATGAAGATGATGAACATGATGAAGATGATGATGAGGGCGATGATGAGGATGATGATGAGGATGATGAGGATGAGGATGATGACTAGGATGAGGATGATGAAGATGATTATCATGATTATCATGATTATCATGATGATGATTATGATGAGGATGAGGATGATGATGATGATGTTAGGAGAAATCCTTAATTTTTCACTCAACTAGCTGCTCCCCCTATCATGTAGACATATTCATTCACTAAGCTCCCCCTAAAATTGAGATGATGAAGATGATGATGATGAATGTGATGATGATGATGAAGATGATGAAAATGATAATGAAAATGATGATGATGAAGATGATGATCATGATAATGGAGATGCTGATGAATTGGATGATGATGATGTTGATGATGAATATGATGATGAAGATGAAGATGCTGATGAGGATGACAACAAATATGATGATGATGGTGATAACGAAGATGTTTATGATGAAGATGATGATTATGATGATGATGATAAGGAAGATGATGATGATGATGAAGATCATGATGACGACGATGACGACGACGATGATGATTATTATGAAGATGATGATGATGATATTGATGAAGACAATGATGATGGTGGTGATGATGATGAGGATAATGATAATGATGATCATCGTCATTGTTTTCGTCATCACCATCATCTTCATCATCTTCATTGTCATCATCGTGTTCGTCCTTGAAGGGACTTATGTATAGGATCTCACTATAAGCAATGCAACCAATACAAATTATGAAAAAATCCTAGTTAAATTAAATTAGATTAAATTAAACTACCCTAAATTAAAAACATAGAGTTGTTTAACTATAATTAATTTAAAATGCAACAAAATATAAAATATGCAAATAAAAAAAGCCAAAATAAACTAAACAAAAGATAAATATGCAAAATAAAAAAACAAAACAAAACACAAAATATAAAATATGCAAATAAACAAACAAAAAAATTTAGAATTCAAAAACACCCGTGCACTATCTCATTAGCATTCAAAAACATCCGCGCAGGATCTTCTCTGGCTCCCATTTGGGGGTTTTCAATTTTGAACTTTCACTGAAGGATCTGGAACAGGCTATGATGTTTTTTTATAGGAAGGGCGAGCGATGGAATTTTCCTATTAGTGCATCATCCAGTCCCTTCACATGCGAGCCCATGCTTCTAGAACCACCTGCCCCACCTCTAGAATGGCATCAATGTTTAGACCTTTGGGTTCGTTTCCTTCTATGTTTTTCTTGATTACCTATTGTTTTTTAATTTTATTCATGGTTTTTTTCGTTGTTGTGGATGTGGGGGAGATGAAATGGCTCAAATATCCTTGCAAGCATGAAGCATGAGTTGTCCAGGTGAACTTGGGAAATTCAATGTGAGAAATAAAACCAACAGTTATCGACGAAAAGGAAGAAGGGAATGAGATATTTTAATGATGCCATGCATGTGTTTGCTTGTTGTCATTTCACCTTTGGGGGGTAATTGATCACTATGAGCTATATGATTGTAGGGTATGCTCTGAATAGGAAAGATGAAGAGGCTCTCAAGATGAGTTGGCAAGCGTTGATGATGGGGATGAGGCTGAATGATTTTAATTTCTCGATGGTGCTTCTGATTTGTGCAAACATCACGGCTTATTATTAGGGTAAGCAAGTTCATATCCTCACCATAAAATATGGATTTGATTCATATAATTTTGTGGGTATTTATCTAGTTGGCATGTCTGCAAAATGTGGGTTCGTTTCTAGTTTTGTTCATTCGTTTTGGGCATCATGTTAAAATTCCCATGAATTGATAGTTCAAAGCTAGACTGTGAATGTTTTTTATAGGATATGTAAGTGGCTATTGTGTTAATTGTAATACAATAATTGGTGCTCTGTGGACTCGAAAACCCAATTCTCTTAGGTGCCAAGATAACTCCATGCCATGTTTTTTATTTAAAGGGCCACTAAGTATTCTATTTGAGATGAATCTATGTTGGTTGTTACCATTTCAGAAACCATTTCAAAAACAAGGTTGTAACAGCCCCATATCAACACACTTCCACCTGCTACCTACAGTCTGCAATAAACTACAAACTGTCAAACTTTGACAACCCTCCCTACTTGAAACCACAGTAAACACTGAACTGAATCAAAGGTTAACTATTAGCTGGATGGTGATATTGTTTAAGAGAGGTAAATAAAGTCTAAAAATTTAAATTATTTGCATAGCTACAGTTCTGGAACATACATTTGGTGGCTGTCCTATATTTCTAAGAATAGTGTTCAAGGTTTGGAGTGGCTTGATTTACATTGAATGCAAAACTAAAACTCTTATACACCTTACTTGGTAACCTTCACTACTGCTATAAAATTGTCATAATTAGAACTATCATATGGTATTATTGTTGCTATATTTATATGAGTCCTCATACTTGAATGGAAGTTTATTGGTTGGTTAAATACTGCAATTGAATTGTATATGGTTACACGGCTAATGATCTCTTGTGTGCTAAAGTGCTATTGGATGACCTTGCTACTAATTCCATATATCTTGAATTGAATACATTGACTTGATATCATTTACATTTGCATATATAAGCACTAAATCAACTTAGTATGTCTTCTTCATTCATAGAAGTGATTGATTGAAAGGCACTGGTCACTAATACAATTGTGTAGAAGATATAGTTGTTTGTCCTTGTAATCAAATAGAAATAAGGTTCCCTGCAACCAAATGCATTTTCCATGGCACTAGAGTCCATGGCTCAGTTGCTAGAAAGACCAGAATAGGTGTCGTGCCATGAACATTTTGGTACATAAATGTGTGGTAGAGAATAGAAATGTGTTACCAGTTACACTACTAGCCATCAAGACAGGTCCAATGGAAACCTATTTCCCCGTATCATGTAACTTAGTTCCACAACCATAAATGGAATTGATTTAACTTAATTGCAATTAAATTTGTGGCACTGCTATGAACTTCCCTAGCCATTATTTGACTAGAATTCAATAAACCCTTTTTCAAAGCTAATATTAAATGTCAAACTGGAAGCAAGGGAATACTCATTGTAAAGGGAAATGTGCAGTAATAGGAAGAAGATAGAGATTACTAAGAAAGGACAGACCAAGGAATGTTATAGTCAAACAAAAATGATGTTGAGAGAGAAACAAACCTTAGTGAGTTCTGCTTGTGATTGATCAACTGTGGGAAATGTAGATCCAGTAGGGGTAGCATGACCATTTATAGCATTATTGATAGCTGCATCTGCAGAAGGATCGGGTGTGTTTCCACCATCCTTATTTTTTTCAGTTTCCATAAGCTCCACCTCCTCCTCTTCTATCAACTAAATCATAAGAGGTTAGCATACATAGATATTCCTACAAATTCATAAATCTCAAATGCAGTGGCTTACTAATATAAATGCCTTCATAACAACCAGCCGAAATATCTAATTGTGGTAAAAAACAAGTAGAAGTTATGAAGAGAATTCTTATACTATTGTTTAGTACTCTTATTTGATGCTTATGGATGGTTGATTGGATGTATTTGATACTCTATGCGTAGTCAATGGATATCATCTTCAATTATTTATTTGATTATTGATTGGGCTATATTTCAGTGACGTAGGTTTTGATATCGGCTCTTCCAGAGTTGGCAGCATATTAGACGCCATAGGTGTCAGCTGGATGTACTGCAATTCAATTAAACCCTGAGTACAGTTGTTATTTTTTCTTTGATAATGGAAAATTTTTGGAGTTTGAAGCCTGAATGTTCTATAGCAAACTATTTTTGTTTGCTCATAGTGGTTTTGATGCTACTGAGCGGAGCTTTGTAGCAATTGTGGAACGCCAGAGATTGTCTTGAGTTGTACATGCATAGTTGCTTTGAGTAATTAGTGAGACATCGACCCCAGCCATAGTATTCTCTGTATAAACTAACAAAATCCCATTGCATGCATCAATCTTGCAAATTCTAAGTGTAGGCAAGCGTTGCGATAAAAGAACACAATATTCCCTCTGCAGTTTTCCATTTCTTGTGTCCAAGATGGCAGAATCTTCTACCAGGAGGAAAAGAAGCAGCAATGAGGGCTACCTTGGAGTGCTTCCTAAGAAGAAACCCAAGCCTGAACCTGAGGAGAACAAATTCATGTTCAGGGTTTTTCTTCTTAATGGTTTGAATTTAACTCTGCAGTTGGAGGATGCCGTTGAAAAGATGTCGGTCGTCGAGTAAGGATTGTTAGGAGAAAAACTGAGAAATAAATAATAGAAAATGGGTCAAGAAAGATACACTAGGGTCCCCAATTCTATGTGGAAGATGCAATGGGAGAACGAATAAATATGGAAACATCATATGCAATGATTCTCACAACAAGCCCATGCTCGTAGCTCTGCAGGTTCATCCCTGAACTTCCTCCACTAAAATTTTATATTAAATAGAATTATTTTAATATTAGTTATTTGATTGTTGATTGGGCTATATTTCAGTGACATAGGTTTTGATATCGGCTCCTCCAGCATTGGTGGTGTATCAGACGTCATATGTTTCAGCTGGATGTACTACAATTCAATTAAACCCTGAGTAAGGTTGTTAGTTTTTCTTTGATAATGGAAACTTTTTGGACTTTGAAGCCCTAATGTTCTATAGCAAACTGTTTTTGTTTGCTCATAGTGGTTTTGAGGCCAATGAGTGGAGCTTTGTAGCAATCGTGGAATGCCAGAGCTTGTCTTGAGTTGTACATGAATAATTGCTTTGAGTAATTAGTGAGAGATCGACCCCAGCCATAGCATTCTTTGTATAAACTAATGAAATCCCGTTGCATGCATCAATTCTTGCAAATTCTAAGTGTAGGCAAGCGTTACAATAGAAGAACACAATATTCCCTCCACGGTTTGTCGTTTCTTGTGTCCAAGATGGAAGAATATTCTACCAGGAGGAAAAGAAGCAGCAATGAAGGCTACCTTGGAGTGATTCCTAAGAAGAAACCCAAGCCTGAATCTGAGGAGAACAAATTCATGTTCAGGGTTTTTCTTCTTAATGGTTTTAACTTAACTCTGCAGTTGGAGGATTCTGTTGAAAAGATGTTAGTCACGGAGTTATAAGGATTGTTATGAGAAAAGCTGAGAAATAAATAATAGAAAATGGGTCAAGAAAGATCCATTGGGGTCCCCAAGTCTATGTGGAATATGCAATGGGAGAATGGATAATAATGGAAACATCATATGCAATGATTCTCACAAAAATCCCATGCTCGTAGTTCTGCAGGTTCATCCCTGAACTTCCTCCCCTAAACTATTTCTTTCGTTTTTTTTCTAAGTCAACAAAAATGTATTTATATGTGTACTGCAAAATCATTCCATGAGCTCCTCAAAGTGCATTCTGTTAGAACAAATATTTCCATATCTAAATATTATTTACTGGAAAGTTTTTTTTTAGTAACTAGGGGAATCGACAACTAGAGATGGGCTAGTAATCGCGTGACACGGGGTCCAGGGATCCATTCTCGCTACCTCTATACCCCTAGGTGCCCCACATCCACCACAAGACATGGGACATAGGTAAACCCGGGTGGGATTTGATCTCGTGACCTCCAATTTACAACAAGTGACTTCATAACAACTGAAACGCCAATGAGCCACACATGTGCGGGCTATTATTTACTCGAAATTTATCATTTCATAGATAACAAAGATTTATCTGGAGTATTTAGTGACATTTTATTCATATAATAAGACAAAATGACTCTTTCCTCTGTTTTTTGTTTTATATTGTTTAACAGGATGGTGGTATTAACAGTGTCCACACATTTCCAGTAAAAACCTATTTATATGTGTATTTAATATATTTATGTCTTAAAATTTAAAATTTGTGTGTTGTTTTTGTTTTAATACGATGGTTAAATAAATCTTGTCGAATACAAACACAAGTTTCCACATTAGTGAGGCAACGATATTGTAACATAGCATTTAAATGCGAGTTGATATTTTGGTGGAAAATGTGTGCTGGATAGATTGATTGTTGATTTCCTTCATAGAACATGTGGAATGTGACTCCAAAACCACATCTCTTGGTGGAATTACCCCAAGAACACACTTTCCAGATAGCATTAGCTGATTTAATTGTATGCCCATTTTTTATTTCATAGAGTATTTTAATATTTTCCATGCCTAGCAAAATGACCACTTCTGTATAGGTCAAGGAATGGATTATTTATTTAATTTATAAATTCAAATACTAGCCAACATAGTGTTTTTCCATTTATTAAGACAACTCTTTGCAATCGGTATGGGGCAATGGACCTAGCGAAAGGCGATTGATAAGGTAAGGGTTCTTGCATTTCCTACATTCTCCCTAGGCATTAATATTTTATATGAATTGCTTATACATGTCGTATAATTTAACTTTTTAATTTTCATTTCTAGCCTCTTCATAATGCTTCCTATCCAATGTTTGTATAGAAACATAAGAATATCAAACTTAACTATCTGTGTTGTGTTCTTGCTGTACCATTCCCTGCTTTTAGCACTCTTATGTTATCTCTGTGCATTGCCCACCTCTATTTTTTA
>LPNX010178176.1:65548-85244 GCA_001517045.1 Pseudotsuga menziesii
GAATACCACTTTGGGAGAATATTTCAAGCAACTCATTACTGACATACTCCCATCCATTATCAGATCTCAAGATCTTGATATTAAGCCCAGAGGCATTCTTGATCAAGGCCTTCAGTTCAGTGAATTTTTCACATACTTCAAACTTCTTTTTGAGAAAGTAGACCCATGTGTACCTTGAAAAATCATCAATAAAAGTCAGAAGATACCTTGATCCATTCATGGATGTGATAGGAATTGGACCACTGATATCAGAATGTATCAGCCCTAAGATGCATGTAGCTCGGTTTTCCTTCCCCCGATCGAACTTGTGCTCAGGGTGCTTTTCAACCACATAGCCCTTGCAAATTCCAGTGGTTGCCTTGATGACCGGGAGGCCTTCAACCATGGATTTTGTCTGTAATTTCTGCAATTATTTGAAATTGAGATGGCCAAACCTCTCATTCCATAGCCTACTAACTTCATTTCCATGAGTTAGCAGTGCAGTGGGCTTTGCCTCCACCACAGAGTGGGAAAACTCATAGGTTTTTGCATGATGGTTTGCAAGGCCTTTGGCAACAAGTTTCCCAGATGCAAGTTCCATTATCTCAACATAATTTGGGCTGAAAGATACTCTCTTAGGCACTCTTGTCTGTGTCATCTGATAGACACTAAGGATATTTGATGCCAGAGATGATACATACAAAACATTTGAAAAAGAGCCATTCTCAAGATCAACTGTACCTTGTCCTTCTGAAATGATGGTGGAGTCATCTCCCATGTGGATGGGGATGGATTTTCCGGTCTCCAAGGATGAGAAGGAGTCTCTTTCAGCCATCATGTGGTTCAAATATCCATAATCAATCAAGAGTGCTTTGGACTTCAAAGTGGTTGCCATGAGGGCATGACCTCTTTCATGTTGTGGTTCCTGATCTTGCTGATCTCTCCTTTGAAAGCTTTCCAGAATATTGATGTGATTTCTCTCAAGGAGAGATGTATCCTCATCAAGATTCTCCTTCATGCAGGCATTTTCAGGGTGGAAACCCTTGCCGCAGTATGAACACTTGACTTTTTCCTTTCCATGATACCCTTTTCCTTTGTTCTTCTTTGAGCCGGAAGACTCATCATGCTGCTGGTTTTAAACTTTAGGCTTAGGAGCTTCAAATTTAGTTTTTGGGTTCTTCTACTGCTTTCCTTTACCCTTCAGATCTTTGGGCCCCGAGACATGGAGGGATTGATCATGGGAGGATCTGATGATCCCCATCTAGACAAGCTTATCATGTTCACTTGTTAGGGACCCTAGAATCCGAATGCTTCATCCTTCTTATTTAAGAATCTAGATTTTTCTATCATAGAAGCAGGCTCTTCTTAAGTGTCCATAGTGACCCTATAGAGTCCTCTAGCACGTAGCTATATCTCCATGTCTCCTTTCCTTGAGTGGAAATTGAACGGAGTCAAAATATCTATGGAAGAAGCCATCTGAATCTGTTGGAGCGAATGCTTTCACCTATTAAAAACCTAAAAATCACAACAAAAAGGGCAATGTAAGGTCAGAAAGCCTGCACATTTTAGTCTTTCATCACACCCAGCATAGTCAATCAAGCTATCTTGATCAACAAGTTCCTTACTTGGGGTATTAAGTGGTAAGCCTTGGCTTCTGGTGCAGTGCTAGATTTTTGAGCTATTGCTCAATTTTCATGCAAGATCTCTCAAAAAACTTGTTTTTGAGAGATCTAAGCTTCATCCTACCATGAGCTCTGATACCATATTAATCTGTCACAGTAATCTAGGGACTAAAACATAGTCTCATAAGAAATTAAAGACAATAAGGCATGAAAATGGTGTAATAGTGCTACAAAATGAGTAGCCGCTCTGTATAATCAATAAAGAATGAGTAATACAATACAATGATCATGCTGCAAGCATGAATTACAAAGCAATTTGAATTCCCAACGAGGTCATTCAAATTGAATGAGTGAGTCTAGCTTAACTGAATGTAAGCCACAGTCAACACTCAAGTTAACTACTAATAAAAACCCTAATTGACTCAACTGAGCCCTAACTGAAGTCAGAGTGCAATAAATGACTGAGTCTAACTAAAAGTAGCTCAGACACATGTAACTGCAAGCCAACCAATAAGTGGTAGTGCATCAATGACTCCAATGAACCTTGATGAGGTTAACTGAAGTGTAACTGGCCATCAGAAGTGGTTGGAGGCACCTCTGTTGACTCCCGTTCATTAAATAATCAATAAATAATCAATTTAATGAAGGAAGGCACCTTCACTGCTCTGTTTAACTAATTGTAACCATCAGTTAGCAATATGGGGCATTAATGACACCTAGATCACCCCCGGAGTGCTCCAGTTAGCCTTCCCGAATGTAGGAGAAGACTAAGTTATCCTCCTTAACTGAATGTAGGCATGGGTGTGCTCAAGTTGATGTCATCCAGTGCTCCTATGATGTCAATTAAGTCAATAAAACTTAGGATAGTGGTTTAACCAGGCCAAATTGACCAAAATGAGTGTGTATGGTGGTGAATGTCTCCAACATGGAGAGGCAGCTTCAGAGTTAGGGCATGGTGGCCCTCTTTCAAACTAGATAGATAGGTATATTGTTTTGTGTTATGCTTATTTATTTTGCAATCTATAGATGCTCATGCTTAATTTATCTCCAATGGTTTATTCCAGGGTTACTCATGTTCATTTCTAACAGTGTGTTGTGGTGTTTTCTTTTTATTGATTCACAGAGACTCTACCCTTTCATCCTATAGATGGAAGGGCAAGTGCTTTTGCACGTATCCAGGGTTTTTTCTTGGCTACAGTTTGGCGACCATACTGGGTCGATCCCACAGGATCCCTGGATTTGATTAGTTTTTATATGTTTTTAATTATTTGTTTAAGAAGTTTATTTCCATTTATGTTACTGTTCGAGCCCCCTTGAGGTCGAACCGAGCCCACTCATCCACAGTACCAGTTACTGTCGGCCGTTCTCAACTCTGATTTTTAAATTTTTTCATTTTCAGTCCAGGTCGCTACTTTTGGGCCTAAAAGGGTGACCCCATCACCCAAATTGAGCCTATAAGAGTGACCCCCTCACCACATTGCCCCTGACAGGAGCGAACTGCCTCTTTAAGCTGAGTCACCTATTTCGGGCTTAACAGTGTGACCCCCTCACCTATTCTGGGCTGAAAGAGGTGACCCTCTCACCACATTGGCCCCAAAAAGAGCGATATGGATCTCAGGTTGTCTGTTTTGGCTGTTCGGAATGTCAGTGCGGATCCATCACCACTGTGCAGAAGCCTGTCTTTTCCTGCAAGTAGTTTTTCAGTTCGGCTGGGTATGTGGTTAACCATTTACAAGTTCAAGTCTACCTAAATACTTATTTATATTTCTACACAGTTATTTTTTTAGTTTTAATAAATAAGTGGAAATAAACCCCCTTGCACAAGCATTCCTCCTCTACTCAGTCATCACCCTCCAGGGTATTCTGAGATAAGACAGAGGGTTGAGAAACTATAGTAATAGGAACTTATCATTGGCATTGCTCCAAACCATTAAAAACAAGTGACTTGGACATTGTTGGGCCCTCTCACGGCATTCACGTCCTCCCTATTGACCAACCTTGCACTTGGAGAGTGACTTGTGGATCTACAGGTAAGATTTTTCCCATTGTGTTGAGAGCCCAGCACTCTTTCTTGGTCTAAGAGGAATATACAAGGATAGGGTAGTCACTTGACAAATGTACATGGTTGTTAGTTCACAATTGCATTTTTAGTTCTTTTTAATTTCACTAGTTTTTCCATATACAGGTTTCCCATTGTTCAATCTACACAAAAAACCAAAGACATCTGCTAAACCACATAATTGCAGAAAGTAACGTTAAATGATCAATACTCATACACTTAAAATGCACACAACCGCATAATTGCATAAAGTAACGTTAAATGAACAATACTCATACACTTAAAATGCACACAACCACACCACTTAATCCAACCAAACTCAATTAATGACGTCGAGTAAACCTCTTAAAATTAGTGAATTTACTCTAAGTCAAAATTTGCAATCTGAGGACATAAGTCCCTAATTTCCATAAACTGTGGGAAGTGCTTGATATATGCCCTAAAATACATTATGAGGAGGACCACAGGAACCCCAAAGTAGTTGGCCAACGAGAGGAATTTCCAAGCGAAACAGGCCAACAACCCCTTTCGATTGACTAGTAAATCCTATGAGGTAAAAGCCAAGCATTGTCTTCTAGCAGTCTTGGTGACCGAGCGACCACCTGAAAGCCACTAGGAAGCCATTAAAATAGGGTCCATATATTCACTTCCAGTTACATTATTTGATCCACCAGATAGACACCACTGATCCACCACGTTCCTCCTCTCACCTCAGGGGGGATTCCCCTGAGTTTTGACTGTTAAACTAGCATCGTTGAGACCATTCTCGATAGCCTTCTTCACCATCAAAAGGCCATACAGCCTTTTTCACTCGCACATTGCACCATCTAGCCCCATGGCTGGTGCAAACCGGGATCCCTTCTCCGGAGGGATGATTGGCAGTGGACCCATGTCCATGCCTCAAATTATCACCAACATCCCTATCGACGGTCCTAGCACAGCTATACAGACTGTTATAAGTCATCTACCCAATAGTAGTAGACCCATACCTATACCAATTATTCCCTTCATCCCACCAGCCATACCCGAGGGCAGTGTCCCTTCCATGACTATGTCAGCTATCCCCATCACGGGAGGTCAGTCACAGGTTCCCCCAGTCAGACAGGGCCATCACATTCCCGTAAACCCCGGTGCCATTTTTGATCCCTTGTTCACTAATTTTGAGTCTAACCTCCCTTAAATGGCTCACCTTAACTTTCCTGAATTGGCCAGGTTAACCAACGACCCAATTTGTCATCAAGCCCATTGGCCTTCCATGCCAACCACACTCCCATCAGACATTCTGAAGTTTGAAGGGAAGGCAAGGGAATGCCCCCAAAGCCACATAATGATGTTTCACCTATGGTGCTCATCCAACAACATCATAGATGATTCGATAAGACTTAGGCTTTTCCAACACACCCTCAAAGGTGCTGCATACAAATGGTACATTGAGCTACCTCAATCCAAATACCCATATTTTAACTCATTGGCCTTCATGTTCCTGCAGTATTTCCAACTCCCCATAAAATATGACAAAGGGGTGGAAATCTTGCTATCTTACTGCCAGAATACTGTGACACACATAACCGACCACATCCATGAGTGGCGGTGACGTCGTATTTTGTGCAAGATTCATCTTGATGACATAATCTTCCTAGATTGGTTTCTAAAAACTTTTCTACCACCTATAGCAAAGGACTTCACATCCAAACTTCCCCAATCCGAAGAGGAGGCCATCTTGAAGGCCCAGTAGTTTGATCTAATTTATGTTCAGTGTGGATACCTTTATACCATCATTCCAAACACTCCGCATGCGAACACTTCCTACCATGATGCACCAGGGGCATCCCATGGAAAAGATGGCATCATAGGCTTTGTTTCCCATCAATCACAACACCGTGTGACACCACCTATGATGCCACCACACTCAAGAAACACCCCTAGTGTTTCCCACCCAAGCCAAGCTCCTGACTATTCGAGGATGATGTCTCAATACGGAGCCACAACCTTGTATGCACAACCCATGCCACAACAGCCTGTTCATGCACCAACTTGGCTGGCACAACAATATTTAGGACAGATGACTGGATTTGTAACACCAACTCCCCCCTTCTACTATGCACCTCTAGCACAAGCCACTCCAGCCCCCACACCAGCTCCTCCACCACCCTTGGGACAAGTTTTTTCCTAGCAGAATCGTCCCAACCAACCATACCCAAATAACCAACAAGGGCAAGGTAGAAATAACCAAGCTAGAAATCGGGGTAACAACCAACTACAAGGAGGCGGCCAATAGCCAAATCCTCCCAACAACACTGAATCAAACCAACTGGTGCAAAATCCCTAACAGCGGACCAGCCATCCATGTGAGCTATACAGTGTCTACAGGCACTACACTCATGAATGTCCTTTCATGGGACGCACCAAAAAATACCTCTAGGATGAAGTCTAGCAGGGCACTAATGCGACAGCCCAAAAACAACCCTATCTAGCACCACCAAGCCCTCCACCTATGGTGCTCCAGAACCCGTTAACACTCCAAGGATTGTTAGCAACCACACCTTTTCCCCAACCTTCCACCGCAGCCCCCCCTACTCCCCCTCCCGCAGAGACAGGAGTTCATCACCTGCTATCCCTAACAACTGAAGTAGTAAACTTGCAGACTAGGAGGAACCAATATGGGTCCACTACCGAAATCGTTGACACATCAGTGGCATCCACATCCAACACTGCCAACGTTCCTCTTCACCTTCTTCCCCCTCCCATGGATGGGTCAGCCAAAGTTCCACATCTCCCCTTCAAGCGTCTCGCCAACAACACCACCATAATAGCGGCAGTCAATTATAACATTGTTGACGATTTAGCCCAATCACCCATGGCCATGTCCACTCTTGAGGTGCTTAAAACATGCCCAACATAGCGAAAATATTTACTAGCTTACCTAGTGTTGTAGATCCCTCCGATTCCAAATTGATCACTTTTGATTTGGAGAACAGAGAGGCCCAGATGCCATCAACCATTGCCTTCCAAATTTCAGTATCCATTTGGAATTTGGTCGTACATTGATGCATTGTTTACAAGGGGGAATCCACTTGTGTTATGTCAACCTTGGTCTAGCAGAAACTTGGGTCCCCAATCCTGCAACCATCCACCACTACACTACATGCTTATGATGGCCACCCCACCAGAGCCCAAGGGATCCTTCCACATGTCCCCATCTCTTTAGCAAGGAAGACAGTCCTAATCGACATAGAGGTGGTCAATGCACAGTTGGACTATAACATCCTCTTGGGAAGGAGTTACATGTATGCCATGAGAACTGTGGAATCCACCGTGTTCCACCTTATGATGTTCCCTCTTGATGAGAATATTGTGACAGTGGATCAATTAACTTACCATGATCCATGGGGGCCACCAACCATCATTATCCCTACCATCGATTGCATAGCCACCCCATCGTTGTTGAACGTATGCCCTAGGTTGTTCACTGACACCTCTATGATGGCTTCCTTCCCCTTTGTGTCACCTCCATCGACACCAAGTGATACTGCAGATTTGTGCATGCTCTCATCTAGAATTTTTGCACCTAAACTCCAACTGTAGCAGTAGCACCAACCACAGCTGCAGCTCCATCTGCAACCGCAACCCCATCTACAGTCTGAACCTCAGTCACAACCTCAACCTCAGTCACCAGATAGCCAGTGGGGTTCATTCTTGATCAACATGATTCTTTTCCTTTTCCTTTTCCTACCATCTGGGATTGTGAGTAAGCTTGTCTTGGCAACCCGCAACTTATAGGATTTCACACTAGGAGTTCCTATGTGGTACCTTGAACCACCTACCCTACCTCTGAGACCCCAGGATGTGTTGACTCCCATCCATCCAAATGAGATGATGTTGTACCTACCTCTTGGTCCATCAAAGACTCCTCCCATCTCCAGACCTTCCCCTCTTCCTCCAACAAAGACTATGGGCAAGGCCACCAAAAGCACAACCAATACCATTTTCATGATCTCTAGCACTAGTTTCCCTTTCACCTCGTCAGTCGTGGAAGATCCACCTGATCTACCCTGACACCACTTTCACGACGATGGAGAGATATCTGAAACTACCACCGGTTTCACCCGATTTCACCTAGTCTATGGTGTGGAACCAGTTCTTCCCATTGAAGGGCATATTTCGTCACCCCGCCTTGTCGATGAACTTCTACCTGATACTTCGCCTCTAGAAGAACCCCTACTTATGCTAAAACAAACCAATGAGGACCATCGTGCTACTCCCCAAATGATGGAAGTAGACAACACTCGGTTGAAGTCCCATGTTGACTCCTGAAACCACTTTCACACATTTAGACAGGGTGATCTGGTTCTCATCTATAACCAAGCACGCGATAAGTTAGGGAGATGGAAGTTTGATTCCATATGGTATGGCCCATATGCCATCCATCCATGTCTCGACAAGGGGGCATATCGGTTCACTGACTCTGATGGCCGCCTCTTGAAGGATCCCCATAATGGGCTCTAACTCAAGAGATTATATGCCTAAAGTCACTCACCATGCCTACCATTGTAGCATATCTTTCCTTTTTGTTTTGCATCATTTTTTCCATGATAAGGTGACCCCCTCTAATAGTTGCTCCACGTCTAGTCATGTGAGTCCATTGTAGAACTCTGTTGCATCATTTACAGGTGCGAAGGTTGATATAATCCCTACCCCTGCGCCACTGGTAGTCCACTGGAGGGTCCAGTACAACATCTGCACATGCACAAAGTATGCAGCATGTATGATCTAGCTACCACCATGCTAGCATACCATCAAGTCCTGAGACCTATCCTAGAGGTCGAGGCCTCTATGTATCTCCCTGGTTTTCCATGCTCACGTATGGATCAATCTCTGCAAGAATAGGAAGTTGCCACCATTGTGCGAAAAGCTCCTAAGTCGATAAACTACCTTCTAGACTTCCTCCCTCTCTACTGACTCTCAATTATACTTCCTGGAGTCACGTCGTCTTGCGTGCCACCATGTGAATTGCACATTGTACATTGAGATAGCTCCATACCCATAGGCCCCCATTTGGTCTATTTTTTCCCTGTGCATCACTGCACTAGGGGCAGCACCATTAGCTGCTATTTCAAGTCATCCAGATTCTGCTGGAGACATCCCTCACACCTCCGAGTTCAATTTTCCATCCTCTGTCTTTTGATGAGACCATTGTCTCATGTCTAATACACTGATTCTCTAGACCTATTACCGGAGGTCACCTCTATTTGTGTGCCTCTACCATGAACCGTCCAGTGCATGTATTGGTATGTTCAAGAGCCACCTGCTCCATCCATGCTGCATGGTTGGTCACCTTTGACCACCTTTCATTGTCCCACCATGGGGCACCACTAGTGCCGCCAACTTGGTTGACCATAACGGAGATTCTATTAATCTCTTTTCTGACTCCTAAAAGAATGAAAATATTATCAAGTGCCTTTGCCTCCTTTCCCACTCGTTAAAGTATAGGAAATGCCATCTACATCGTCTCGTTTATCTCCTTTTTACAGACTATGTAGACTACCATATGAAAAGGACCACCTTGGCACATTCAAGCCAAGAACATTTCCCTCTGCATCCTTTTATGCTTTCTCGGGCATTGGGACCGAACTCTATGAAAAAGATCATCATGGGTTGTCTTTAAGCTCTTTTCTAGCTTTCTCATAAATAAAAGATCATCGAGCAAACTTGGTTACATTCATGCTTGTAAAAGTTTTTGAATGACCATCCAGTAAGTACAGGTTTAACCTTTCTTGGCATGATTGGACTACCAACAGTAAAGAAGTCTCCCATCGCCTAAAGGATGGGCGAGCTCTCCTATGCACACTTTTATTCTTTTTCGGGCACAGGATACTATCAATGAAAAACAGACCCCACTGGAGTATTCTAAAATTGAAAGAACCATCGAGCATTTACTTTATTGGGCTCACTAAAAATCCTCAAGATCGTACCATAACGGTGTCTTTAGACACCAACCCACATGTAATAGTTCAGCAACATTCCCCCTTTGGGTTGCCTTTGTTCAGATTATTCTATGATGAGTCTCCCTTGGATCCCATGAACACCAAAATTATCTACCTCCCCCACGTATTTCCCATCTACAGTTACATTCTTGGTATTACAGCTATGATCCCTCTCCTATGAATCGGTTTCATTTTCTGCTAAGCCAGCCCTGTCGTCATACTCCTAAAAAAGGAAGTTTGAGTCCCCTGTACCCCTCCTGCCCCTGTTCCCCAATTCATTGTATAAATCCCCATATTTTCTCATGCCCTTGGTTATCTCCCTCACACTTCAGGTTAAGGAAACATCATTGCATTGATCAGTTGCAGGTATCACTTTGTCGACAACACCCAATCTATTCCAAAGGATAGACTCAGAGGTCCCTGTATCCTGGTTTCATTAACCTCATTAATGAGTTCCTTGTACCACTTGAGAGGAGTCCTTATTTCCTCTTAGGATGGTTGTGTCTCACGTGCTCGACTCCAGCTACATCATCGCACTGTTGAGATTCGTACAGGGTATTAGTCTGTGCAGTATTTGGTCGAAGACCCCGGGTGTCACCTGACTCTAGCACATTGGTGAGTCTATAAAAGGACCCAGACAGGTTCATGTCCCTTGGGATTTCTGGTTTATGTTGGAGACAGTGTTAAGAAGCCCCAGAGCAGTGCTTCTATATAGATTCATGAATGATGCAAGATATTGTACCACAGAGACTCTGACACTCCGTCAGTAAGTTCCTACAGTTATGTACCATTCTAGATCCAACAAATCATCAGTTATGGGGCTATAGCATTCCATGAGAATGCCATGGGTCTGATGTATCAGTTCTTCAGATCAGTATTGTGTTCAGCCTCTTATTGAGGAAACCATTATGTAACAACAATTGTACATGATCAGATCTTGCATTTTGGAGCCTAGATCACATTATTCTTTTGACATTGTTACGAGCATGGGGATTCCCACCTCATCCATATACATGTCACATATTCATTGTATCCCACCCATTGATGGGAATAAAAATTAATACAAAACCAAATGCCACCATGTCCCGAATGAGGAAGCACTACTTCTTCACAGGTCTCTCCACTATCCTAATGATCCAATGATTTCCATCATCCATACGATGAGCTACTACCCTCACACATCAGGGGGAAATCTGTTAATGTAAAAATTTGCTCACCATGCTTCGTCTAGCCTACACCATTTGCAGGCATCCATCTCCTATCCCATTTGACCCTCACACCCATCTTTAACCTATTTTTTTCTCCCTAAGGATAAAAAATAATTAAAAAGGGGCTTACAAAACCCCAAAAGAGCCAAAATAGCAAACCAAGGAGCCAAAAGGATCATAAAGAGGTTAAAAGGCCCAAAAAGGGGCTAAAATCCCTAAAAGGGCTTAAATTCCCCAAAAGGAGCTATGAAATAAGGAAAAGGGGCTTAAAATGCTAGGTAGGGCCCAAAACCTTGACCAGGGGCTAAAATCCCTAAGTGGAGAAAATATCTATTAAAGGAGGGGTGGGGGTCACCATCAAAGAGACTCTCATTTCTCTTTGTCGTTATAATTCCCGCATGAGTACCTTGAGAGCCCTTTCACTCTCAAGTTATTCATCCCTCATAGCTCCATCCCTCCATTTGCTCATTCACATTCCCTTAGTGTGTTGAGCCATAGTTCCACCCATTCACATTCCCTTGGTGTATTGAGCCATAGCTCCACCCATTCCCATTACCTTCGTGTGTTGAGCCATAGATCCACCCATTCCCAGCCTATGGAAAGGCAGCTTCATAGTTAGGGCATGGTGGCCCTCTTTCAAATTAGATAGATAGGTATATTGTTTTGTGTTCTGCATATTTATTTTGCAATCTGTAGATGCTCATGCTTAGTTTATTTCCAATGGTTTGTTGCACGGTTAATTTTGTTCATTTCTAATAGTGTGTTGCAGGGTTTTCTTTTTCTTGATTCACAGAGACTCTACCCTTTCAATCTATAGACAGAAGGGCAGGTGCTTCTGCACATAGCCAAGGTTTTTTCTTGGCTACAGTGAAATCCATGAATTAGTGCTTTATCAAGCATTATTTTATCTCTTCTTAGAGCTTGCCAAAAAGGAACAAGGTCCTGAGTTTGCTTTCTTGGACTCGTTAAACCTTTACAAGAAAGAGGGAAGGGAAGTTCATTCACATGTTTTTACACCATGGAATCAAGTCTTGTCTCCTTGAACAAAGCCACCAGTTTTGAGTCAATCAACAGTTGGGTCTCGATTTTTTACCTTATCCCAATTCAGAGTTTTTTACTCCTCCAGTTGGTCTCTTTTCCAATTATACAGGGAAACTGTCAATGTCTCTTACATTGCACATTTGTGTCGTTGGTCTCTTTATGTCAAAATATTCCTAAGTCACTTTTGTGTCATGCTCATTGTTCAAGGATAAACCTTTGTCAGTCATTCTACAGTTTCCTTGACCTTTTGCATTGGCCATTCCCTGGTATCAATTCATTACATCATGTCTTCGTCGGTTCTTGTCATTAAATTTAGTACCAGTTACAAATCCAATTAGTATCTGATTTACCTCGTGTTGGATGATGAAGGATTCCTTAATGCCTTCCTTCCAATGAATCTCTTCCTATTGACTGCAACACATATTTCTCTGGGAATGAGATTTATATTTTTTATGACAGTACCTTGGGGATTGCAGTCATCACTGGAAATTTCCCTCGCTATTGGGTAGTGGAAATACCTTATTGTCTCCCACTTGATGGATTCTTCAAGTGTTTGACTTCAAGTCCTTGTATTCACACTTGTTAGAATGTACTAGGCACCTTGGGGGCTATTTTCATTAATGGTGGTTTCCCTCGCATTTGTTAACGGTTCTCATTACTGACCGGTAATCAAACATTTTCCTCCATGTTCGACTTCCACTCCTTTATTGGAATGGTTAGGATTCATACATTTTTGGGCGGTTTGGATTGATGACCTTGGGCCGATAGTAGCATCGTTATTTTTTGTTAAATCCTGAATTGTGCAAGACCTTGTCACACTTCATATGAAATTTTGTTGAGACATAGATCCACCTTGTATGTTTGTGCCTATGATTAATTGTTGAGCAGGAATCCACCTTGTTCATTTGTGGCCATGACTCCTTTAGATTTTATATGGCACCTTTTTGCATATTGAGCAACCATGATAGTTACACCAGTTATACATATGTTGGATCCACCTGTATCTTTATGGTGATCATTTTTATATGGAATTGTATGTCCCAGACATCAATTTTTTCTGACATTTATCTCTCTTTTAGGTACCTCTATTCGAGCCTTTCAATCTTGGATTTTCTGCTCTCTCCATACTCAGCTGTTTCATTTTATAATGTATTTCCACTATCATCTTTCCCTCTAACCTCATACATTTGGGGGCATCTGGTACATCCCAAAATGACACATCTCATCATGTGACCACTTTCCCATGATTCTGGTGCATGTCGACACTTCATGAAAGTCATTGAAAAAACACCTAAATTGGAGGATGCATATCCATAGTTTTGTAACTTTGTTTTACCTCTTCTCTACACCGTTAGAAAGGTATGTGAGTCAACTAAAACTTTCCAGAAGACACCAAAGTCTGAAAATTCCCAGAAGTACCCTAAATATGATTTTTTTTATGTATACGCAAGTTGCCTCAAGGAAACCCATGTATTCCACTTTTTATACGCGACTTGTTCTACATTATACCCATGTATTCCCTGAATTTGCAACTATTTAAATTGCAGCCCGCGGATCATATGTGAGTATTTTTTTTGCAACCTGCCTATGTCCCTTGAATACACGACTATTGTCTCTAATACCCGAATACTTTTCCTGTAGATGGCCAAAAAAAATTCTCGAATTTTGGGTAGTTTGGGTGGGTATGTAATTGACTCCTTCGGTTGTAACTACTTTGTCTTCAACCCTATCTCTTCATAAACATATAAATAGAGGTAGAGAGGTCCATGATATGGGACTTGAATCTTTGCATTATTAAGTTGGAGGAATTGGGACTCTCATTCCCACCACCTTTTCCTTAGAATATTTCTCCTTTTGTTGTAGAGCTTGGAGGCTGAGTTCCTTAGAGAAGAGAAGAAGCAGAACCAGATCAAGGTTTCATGAGGTTCCCAACTTGAAGAGAAGGTATATTTGTACTTATTTTCATGATTAATAAAGATGTGATGTCCTTCTTCTTCCCAAATCATTGTTCAATGTGTGTTTGAATCTCTGTTTTGATCATATGATGATAATAATCAGATTATTATTTCATGTTTATTTTATTATCATTGTTTTACATGTGGTCATATTGGTTTGAGGAAGGTATAATTCATTTTGCAGGTCTCTTGGAGCAAGAGGAGCAAGAGGAGGATTTAAGGGCTGCTTGTATCAATCTTCGTTTGGCTAAGGTATGAACCATCCAATCTCTGAACTTGTTTATATATGCTTGTAGAACTATTTGCATCTCTCTTTCAACCCCAGTACGTTGATGGCATCTTAAACCCTAGCCACGGGAAACTTTCATCTACAACATACACTGATTTGTCTCATCCTTATAGAAGCCATCATTGTAGATATGGGTTCATTTTTGGCCCTAGAACAACAAAATGCAACCCAGAACTTTGAATGTGGGAAGTCTTGAGGTCATGGCAACAACAATTCTAAGCATATCTTTGTGCATCAAAACCTTAAAATAGTCTTTCCCTCGCACTCTATTGGACCTGTGGAGATGGTTTGATGGATCTAGTGGTTGTGGTTTAACATTTCATCCCTTTAGGACTTGTCTTCTAGCAGCATCATCCCTTTGGAGGATTTTTCACATGGTTCATAACCTATTTTATGAAGAATGTTTTTGAATTTGGAGGTTGTTATATAGAGTGCAATATTAAACAATCACTTAAACAACAAATAATTTTAAAAACTCCATCCAATACCCAGAAAGATAATCACAAGAAAATACATAAAAAAATATGGTGTTATTTTTAAAATTTGATTGTGTAGGCAACATACAATTTACTTGTACAACATTGTTCCTCCAAAATAAAGGAAACACGGAAATAGGCATATGAAAAACATCTTAAGGTATAGTCACTAACTCACCAAGTATTAGAGAGGAAGAGTTGGATTATTGAGGAAATGAAAATGCTACACTTTCATAATGCAACTCAGAAAAGCTAGAAGGTTTTTGTGCATGTGTTGTCTGAAATTTGTGCTCATGAAGTTGAGGGAAAACGTATGCTATATAGTTCTTTCTTCTCTATTCTAGATTGCTGCCACATTTTGCTTATGGAATTAATTTGGCTGCAACACTTTTCTTCACATGGAATATGGCAGTTCTAGCTGATGTAGAGTTGGGGATTCATTAGCCATGTATATAAAATATGGTGTGCATAGTATTCTATCTTATTTTTTTTCAACTGTCCTTCTCCCAATGTTCCAAATCATGCCTAGTTTTCCAAATAAAAATATGAAAAGGCATCCTCATCCTATACTCTATGGCCCCATGAATATGCTTATATCCAATGTTGTTGGGGATCATGTAGAGCTCCCAGTGCAAGCACTGCAACATCACTTGGGAAGCAAATAAACATTATGAATTGGCATCACAATATACCCTAACCATTTGCCCTTGTGAATACTTATTAGCTTGATGGAAGAAGGAAATTTTCTCATCCCATGGTGGATAGGATCCATATGAAGCACCAACTATTGGGTTGATCATCCTCTTTTGATTCTCCTTATTGATCCACTTATACATGGATCTAGGATGATCATGCTTATCTACTATATCCTTGGCATCCACACTAACATAATTTTTGTTGATAGGTCTCATATAGTGGTACTCTTACGGTTTCTAGGGAATAGTGATTTTTGCAATCCCATTAAGCCAATTTCTTGATTTTTGTTCAAAACTCCTAGAAAATGTTTATGGATTTCATAACTTGATTGATCATTTATTGTGAACTTATAAAATATATCATCCTTTGTCAAACATTAGATACTCAAAGTTGTGTATTGATCCTTTTTACCATTATAGAGGACTTTGTAAGTTAAGTTCCCAAATTCTTAAAGGGTGCTAGCTCAATGGAAGAGCGCCTGCCTTACAAGTAGGAGGTTGGTGGTTCGATTCCTCCATGCCCTAATGATATTATAATATCAGTTGAAAACAAATAAATTAGTAAGCACAAAATAAGAGATAAGTTACCAAACAAAATGACCAAAATTCATATATAAAATTACTAAAAATGACAAAATTAGTGACAAAAAAATGAGAGATGCGAAACTAGACATTAAAAAGGATGCAACACGTGGTGCTGATGATGAAGCCAAACATGGCATTGATATGGTAGAAAAATAAGACGTTATTTTAGATGCAAAACATAGCACTACATAGGAAGCAAAATATGGTGCAATAATAGAAGAAATATTTGGCGTCATTTTGGTAGCAAAACACGAAGCAAAAAAGGAAGAAAAAATTGGTGTGAATTTGGAAACAAAAATTGGCACGTATTTGGAAGTAAAACATGGTGCAAAATGGGATGCTAAAGTGGTAGCAAGCATGGACGCTAATTTGGATGATAACATGGTGCTATCAAGGATGAAAATATGACATTAACGGGGATGTCATTTAAGAATCAAAAGCGGACACTCGCTAGGAAGAAAAATAGGACGTTATTTATGTTAGATTTTTAACATTAAGCTAGCATTCTTAGGATCTTTAACTGAGATAATAACAAGCATAGCAATCAAATGCAAGAAACAATGAACACAGTGTTTTTCCTCAGGAAAACCATAAATGGAGAAAACTCCGCAATTTCCTCATAGATAGAATCAGCACCAAAAGTAAAACCCCAAAACAGTAAGATGATCTCCCGACAGCAGCAACCTCTTTATTCCTAGCCCCAGTGTCTTCTTCTTCCTCAGCTATGTGCTACAACTGAGTGTGAGTGAGTGTGTTATAAATAGAGAGGCTAGCTCTCTATTTATACTAATTCCTAACTTGACTAAACCCTACTAGGGCCGACTTCACTAGGTGATTCTAATAACCCTAGTGCCCCGGAACTGCAGGGATGTTAACCCTTGAACAATAGGAGGGTTACCAATAATGACTTGACATGACTTGTTTACATTATATATCCTCCCGATTGGAACATTGGGGCATGACATGACTCAATTACATTATAGACACATCCTGGAATAAACATCGGGGTACAAGACATAAGATATATAAGTGAATACATTCCAAAGTTACAATTACATCAACACTCCCTCTTAACTAGGAAGTTATTCTTTCGACACAATTTTCAGCACTGTTCTTCTTCTCTGTATCGATTGGATCATCTCGTCATCTTCGTCTTCGGGTTGTCTTCATCTTCAAGTATTCTTCATCTTCAAGTCTTCTTCACCTTCAATTCATCATCGTCTTCAAGTCTTCTTCTTCTTCAAGTATTCTTCATCTTCGAGTCTTCTTCGTCTTCAAGTCATCATCATCTTCAAGTCTTCTTCATCACGGGATCTGGATCATCACTGCTGGATCATCATTGTATCATCATCAAATCTGGATCATCACTTGATCTAGATCATCATCAAGTCTAGATCATCATCACTTGATCTAGACCATCATCAAGTCTAGATCATCATCGTCATCGGTGCTATCTCTCGATTCTTCTCATCACAGGAAGTTCTACAAAGCCAGCCCTTTTTCATGTTGGTTGTAGGCCTACCCTTCATGTAGGTCTTCATCGGCGCTTATATCTAACCCTAAGTCAGAAAGTCCTGCCCAGCTCTTACATCTGTTCTCATCTTGTGAGAAAGGCAAGCCCAGCACTCACATATGACCTCATCTTGTCAGAAAGGCCTAGCACTCACATCTGACCATGTGTAAACACATCGTGCTAGAATGGCTCAGCACTTATATCTAACCATGTGCGAACACACCGCATCGAAAGGGATCTCCACTTACATCTGACCATGTTTGAAAACACCGCATCGGAAAGGCTCAGCACTTATATTCGACAATGTTCGAAAACACCGCATCGAAAGGGCTCTGCACTTACATTCAACCATGTTCGAAAACACCATATCGAAAGGGCTCTGCACTTACATCCAACCATGTTTGAAAACACCACATCGAAAGGGCTATCAGTCCCATACTGAGGATTCCTGGTAACTGACCAGGTGCCTCCATTCTCCCAGAGAATGGCATCAGCCCTTATATCTAAGCAAGTGGGAACACATCCCTCAATAACATCATAATGGCCATGTGCTCACATATGATCATGTAAGACTACATCCTACAGTCATATCAGAACGGCCCTCAGTCCCAGACTGAGTTTTCCTGGTAACTGACCAGATGCCTCCATTCCAAGAATGGAAATTAGCCCTTACATCTGATCATGTAGGGACCAATACTACACTCACATCAGAATGGCTTAGCACTCATATCTAACATGGAAGGAACCAAATCCTCTCACCATGACAGAATGGCTCAGCCCTTACATCTGACCATGGAAGGAACCTAATCCTCTCACCATGTCAGAATGGCTCTCGATATCATCATTTCCCCTTGGAGGGAACCTCAATCTGGAGAACACCAAGCTTCTCCCTGAAGTACTCAAACTTCACTCTAGCTAATGGCTTCGTCAATACATCAACTATCTATTCCTTCACCGCAACATACTGGAGCTTCACTGCTCCTCTCCACACTATATCCCTAATATAGTGATATTTGATCTCGATATACTTCGAATTGTCATGGAACATAGGGTTCTCTGACAACTTCACACAACTCTAGTTTTCACAATATATACAAGTAGCATCCATCTGGAGATCAAATAAATCAGATAGTAGCTTCCTCGGCCATACTTCCTCACAACTAGCTGAACAAGCTACAACATACTCTGCTTTAGCTGTACTCAGTGCCACACAGGATTGCTTCCTGCTAAACCAAGAGATCACACCTAATCCCATACTGAAACAACATCCTGAAGTGCTCTTCCTATCGATGGCACTGCCTGCCCAATCTGAATCAGCATAGCCCTCTAGGTTAATCTTCTAATTTTCCTCGTACTTGAGCCCATCGTCAACTGTACCCTTCAGGTACCTCAGAATATGATTTACAGCAATCAAGTGAACATGTCTTGGATCTGTCAGGAACTGGCTCAAGGTGTTCACAGCAAAGCAAATATATGGTCTCGTGTTCGTCAGGTACATTAAGGACCCAATCATCTGATGATACATCGTAGCATCAACCGCTTCTGATGAAGCATCACTCAATAGCTTCAGGTTCGATGCCATAGGTGTGGTTATGGCCTTGCAGTCCATCATCCAGAATCTCTTTAGAATATCTACTGCATACTTCCCTTATCCAAGGAAGATTCCATCTACATTCTGCCACACCTCCATGCCTAAGAAATAGTGCATCATACCCAAGTCCTTCATTTCGAACTCGGCAGCAAGTTTCCTCTTCGTATCAACAATCAACCCATCCATACCTGTTAGAAATAGATCATCCACATACAGTAGGAGTATCACTGGGTTTCCATCTTCAACCTTGTAGTAAAGGTTGGAATCTACTTTACTCTTGGTAAATCCCAAACTAGATAGGAAACCATCAATTCTACCGTACCATGTCCTGGGTGCCTGTTTCAAACCGTACAGGGATTTCTTCAATCTACATACATGAGACTCTCTGTCATGTGTCTCAAAACCGAGTGGCTGCTCCATATACACTTCCTCTTCCACTACACCATCCAAGAAAGCAGTCTTGACATCCATCTGGTGTATCTTCCATTTCATCACTACAGCTAGAGCAAGTACTGATCTGATGGAAGTGTATCTGGCTATAGGTGCAAAGGTTTCTTCATAATCTATTCCTTTTTTCTAGGAGAAACCATGAGCGACAAATCTTGCTTTATGTTTCTCGATGCTGCCATCTGCAGCATGCTTGATCTTGTAGATCCATTTGGAAGTTACAATGGACTTCCCTTCTGGTCTTGGGACAAC
>LPNX010178176.1:85313-129516 GCA_001517045.1 Pseudotsuga menziesii
ACTATTTGATCATAGCATCCTTCCAATCTTTCCGTTCTGCTGATTCTTCATAGTTGGAAGGTTCTTTATCAATAATGTCACATAGTAAGGCTACATAACTAGAGCAAGATCTAGTTCTCTTTCTTCCTCTAGGTGTTTCTTCTGAAGCTCCATATCTTTCTGCACCTTGGATAATTTCACGTACCCAAGAAGGTTTCCTTTTATGAGGATTCTTCTTCAGAGGTGGATCTACAGGTTCTTAAGGTTCTTCTAATTCTTGATCTACTTCTTGAATTTCTTTGTACATGATTGTATCATGAATTCTAGATTCTCTTGTTTCTTCAAGTTCTTCAGCCGATTTCTTCCTAGATTTGATGCAGGCTGAATCTTCGTCAAATGTTACATCTCTGCTGATGTCAATCTTCTTGAACCCTGGGAAGTATATTCTGTAATCCTTCGAGCTTTCAGAGTATCCTACAAATATACCCTTCTTTCCTGAAGGATCTAATTTTGTCCTCCTCTTTTGGAATGTGAATGTACACTAGACAACCGAATATTTTGAGATGGCTGACTTCTGGTTTCTTGCCAGAGAAGACTTCTTCAGGATTCTTGTTCTCAAGTACTCTATGTGGAGTATGGTCATGTACATACACCACTGTTCTGGCAGCTTCTGCCCAAAGATGCATAGTAAGATCTTGATCATGAAGCATTTCTCTTGCAGCTTCCATGATAGTTCTATTCTTCCTTTCTGTAATCTCATTCTGTTGTGGATTATAAGGAGTGGACAACTCCCTCTTAATCCCTGAGTCTTTACATAGCTCTTTGAATTCATTCGAAGTGAATTCTCTGCCATTATCTGATCGAAAGGTCTTGATCTTCTTTTCAGTGTGGTTCTCGATCAAGGCTTTGAATTCCTTGAACTTATTGAATACTTCATCTTTGTTCTTCATAAAGTATATCCATGCCTTTCTAGAAAAATCATCAATGAAATAAACATAGTATACATACCCGTTTAGTGAGCTGGATGACATTGGACCGCATACATCGGAGTGGATGATTTCCAAGATTCCTTTTTCCTTGCTTCTTCTACTTGGAAATGTCTTCTTTGTGTTCTTCCCTTTCGCACATCCTTTGCATACACCTTTATGTTTTGTCTGGATTTCCTGGGAGACCTTCAATAGTTTTGCTTGCAAGTGGTAGTGCTCTGTAATGCACATGTGCAAGCCTTCTATGCCAAAGCTCATTTGGTTCTACTGAGTCATGAACCAAAGCTTGTTCTGGATGTCCCTTTAATTTGTATAAGCCTCCTTCTTGTTCCCCAATCACTACTGCATCATTAATGGTCTTTCCTTTTGGCCACATGATGACTTGACCATCTATAAATGCAACCCTCATTCCTTTTGCATCTAATGTAGATATGGAGAGGAGATTCTTCTTTTTTCCTGGTACAAACAATACTTCCTTCATTGTCATAGACTTTCCAGAGTCTAGCTTGTATGAGGATTCCCCACTACCTTTTATTGGATACTAGTAGTCATCTCCAAGTTTCACCTTGTGAGGTGATTCATGTTCAGATAATTTCATAAAGGATTCCTTGAATCCTGTCATGTGCTTGGAAGCACCACTGTCTGTAAGCCAATCATTGCGTCCATGTGTGATAGTTTCCATGAGAGCGGAGATCATAACATATTCTTCATCACTTGAAGAATCATCACTGACTTGTCTTTTTCTCTTTGTGGAAGGTTCATCATCCTCTACAGCATGAGCATGATGTCTTCTCTTGTTTCCCTTCTTCTTGTGAGAACTACTTTTATTTTTAGGACCGTCTCTAGCAAAATGTCCTCTTTCATCACATGTATAGAAAATGTACTTAGACAAATCTCGAGGCTTTCTAGAGTTATTACTTTGATGAGAGTACTTACTTCTGTGGTGGCTAGATATGGATTTCTTGGCTTGTACTGTGAGAGCTTGATCTTCACTTCCCATCGTTTCTTCTCGAGCTACTATCCAAGCTTCTTCTTGAGAGCATTCTTCCCATAGTCTGTCAAACTTGACTAACTTCTTTCTAGCACAGATCCATTGAATAAAGGAGTCTCATGATCTAGGAATACCATTCAAGGTGGTCATTACAATCTTCACATTTTCTACTTCTTCATCTACTGCTTCCATTTGTTCCTTGATCTTAGAGACCCTTGTAAAGGAATACTGGATGGTTTCTGCATTCTGGATCTTTACATTCTTCAGCTAGTTTCTTAGAGTCATCTTCTTATGTATGTTCTTCCCTTCAAACAATTTGGTTAGGCCATCAAACATAGCTTTAGGTGTCTTTAGGGAGGACACCTATGGTATGAGGTGATCCTTGATTGAATCAGCAATAATCCTCTTTTCCATAACCAAAGTATTCTTATGTAAGGCCTTATCCTCATCTCCCTCTAGAACTGGAACCTCCTCACTAATATAGGAGTCCAACTCATTTTCTTCCAGGACCAGGGAGATCCTATACTTCCAGGCTCGGAAGTTATTAGCTCCCTCAATATTTTCATCAAGCTTGGTATGATGATACATCTTAACTGAGAACCTCAAATGGAAATACAAAAGATTTATATATTACCAGGTCAAGATGTCGGATTTAGATTTGGAGCTGAAATTATGCAGTGTTGGTTTAGGAGCAGATTAGGGTTTTGCTTTTCCGGAGTTCCGTCCAACCAAATTATTTGATCTTGATCCCTAATTTCAATTTTGGGGAGGAGATCAATCCAGGCCTGGGATCACTGAAAAATTTCACTTTTGTGGAGAGCCCTAATTTTCGGTAGCAGTGTCAGGTCCAAAACTAAAAAACCTCAAAATTGGATTTTGCTTCGACAGAAAGATGTGCCCTAAGGAGGAGAGTTAATCCAACTTTATTTTGCTGAAAATATGTGGAGGAAGACCCACAAAGTAGGAATCCTTAGTTCCCGCAGTTGCACTGTGTCTTCTTCTCAGGTTAGCCTGATACCATGTTAGATTTTTAACATTAAGCTAGCATTATTAGGATCTTTAACTGAGAGAATAACAAGCACATCAATCAAACACAAGAAACAATGAACACGGTGTTTTTCTTCGGGAAAACCATAAATGGAGAAAACCCCGCAACTTCCTTAGCGATAGAATCAGCACCAAAAGTAAAACCCCAAAACAGTAAGATGATCTCCCGACATCAGCAACCTCTTTCTTCCTAACCCCAGTGTCTTATTCTTCCTCAGCTATGTGCTACAACTAAGTGTGAGTGAGTGTCTGATAAATAGAGAGGCTAGCTCTCTATTTATACTAATTCTCAACTTGACTAAACCCTACTAGGGCCGACTTCACTATGTGATTCTAATAACCCTAGTGCCCCGGAACTGCGGGGACTTTAACCCTTGAACTATAGGAGGGTTACCCACAATGACTTGACATGACTTGTTTACATTATAGATCCTCCCAATCAGAACATTGGGGCATGAAATGACTCAATTACATTACAGACACATCTCGGAATAAACATTGGGGTACAAGACATAAGATATATAAGTGAATACATTCCGAAGTTACAATTACATCAACAATTTAGGAAGCAAACCTCGACGTTGTTTAGGAAGAAAACTTGGACGTTATTCTAGAAGAAAAAAAAATAGACACTATTTTGGACGTCATAAATGATTCTATCTAGGAAGAAAAAAAAGGCGTTTTTGTAAACTCTTTAAGTTTTGTCCATGATGCGTCCCATTTATCGTCTAGTTTGACCACTCAATGTCATAAAAAATTTACACTAAAAAGGGACGCTAAATGGGATGCCAATTCCAAGATTTTTTGTAGTGAAGGAGAATTCATGAGGCCAAATGGCAGGACCAAAAACACATAGTGGACATCATGTGTGCAGAAAGATGTTTTAGGGATATCATCCTCATGAACCCGAATTTGGTGATAACCAGAATGAAGATCCAACTTGGAGAAAAAATGAGCATCATGAAGCTCATCAACAATAGGAATCAGAAACTTATCCTTGATTGTGATGTGATTAATTTCTCGAAATTCAATGCAGAGGCGCCATGACCCATCTTTTTTTCAGAAAAGAAGAACAGGTGAAGAGAAGGAACTGGTACCAGAGCGAATAATACCTTGCTTCAGTAAGTCCCGAACAAGCATCTCAATCTCTGTATTTTGGTGAAATCGGTAGCGATAGGGCCTAATGTTGGGAGGGTTGCTTCCAAGAAGGAGAGGAATACGATGGTCCTCTGGTCTTGAAGGTGGAAATCCCATTGGCTTAGAAAAAACACATGCAAATCAATCCAAAATTTGTTGTAAATCCGAGGGAGTAGTTGAGACTGCTAAAGGTTGCATCTGATTGAAATGGACCTTAGCGATGACACCATGTGAATTCTTCTTAAGGATATTTTCCATGCAATGTGAACTGATGATGCTAAGAGACCCTGGTTGTAAGACCTTCAATGCGTGTTTTTTCCATTGCCTGAAATGTTGCAATGAAATTTAATCAAAATCCCATAAAATGGGTCCAAGTGTGCGTAACCATTAAGCACCAAAAGCCACATCACATCCACCTAATAGAAAGGAAAACATGTTAGAAAATAAATTATAATCCCCAATAGAGATTCACAAATTATGACACTTCCATTTGCAAGGTAAGGTGCCCCCATTGGTAATCATGACTTCTAAGCTGGAGCAAGGTTGGACAAAACAATCAACATGTTTGGCGATCCTGGGGTTAATGAAGTTATGAGTGCTATCAGAATCAATGAGTATTGTGGGGTGGTGACTCGGGCTAATGCAAGGAGAGATAAAAAAGATATATCTCTAGATGGTCATTATAAGCAAGAGGGACAACAAGTAATTGTTGAATGTCATCCTCATCATCTACTAGATCTTGAGCATCATTATAAATTTGAGGTGTAGACAGAGAATCCACATCCAAGAGATAAATATTTTTCTCAGCACATCGATGTCCCTGGGTGAATTTCTCATCACAATTATAACAAAGCATTTTTTTCTCTATGTGCCCGCATCTCGGCTTCAGACAAATGATTGATAGGAGTGGTTATAGGACCTGGCAGGCTTGGAGGTCCTTGGGGAACCATATTTATGAATGGAATGAAAGTGGATTTTGAGCATTGTTGAGCCATGATCTTTTCCTCCACCAACTTAGCCAACCCAAGGGCTTCCATCATTGTGTTGGTACAAAAAAAATTTACCTCATATTGGATTGCATCCTTCAGACCACTAATAAAACAACTCCTATAGAATGCATCCGACAATCCTTTTGTGTGATTGGCAATTTTCTCAAATTTTGTCTGATGCTCCCTCACAATGCCAGTTTAGAGAATTTTAGTGAGTGCTTGTGTGAATTCATGAAAAGCACTAGGGACAAATTGTTGCAAAAGGAGTTGGAAAAAATCTATTTAGTTTGGCACTTTGTGAGCCTTGATGTACAATCGGAACCATTGAAGGGATTCATGTTTCATATGAAAGGATGCAAGTGGGATTTTATTGACATCAAAAGTGTTATGCAAACTGAAATACTGTTCTTCCATGTACATCCATCCAATCAGATCATCACCATGCATCTAGTAAAATCAAGCTTTGGCCCATGAATATTACTGGAAGAAGAGAACCCAGTGTCTGCAAAAGACTCGAGCTGTCGTTGATTTTTCATGGTTAAATGCTAAAAAATGAAGGCCGGGAAATTTTTCATCCATATCTTGGAGTTTGGTCTTGAGGGTGGCAAGTTCTTCTTCCATTTGTTTGTTTTCTCTTGCGCGGGTGACAACCATAACCAAGAGTTATTATTACTTTTTTTGTAGGGGAAATTGTAGAAAAATAAATACTGAAAGGTTTTTATAGAAGGAAAATTTGGAGTTGGGGAAAACTCGGGTGGGAAATTGGGGTTTGACTAGGTTTTGGATATTTTGTAAGCGACGGGGAAGCAAAAAATGAGAATTTCAGAAGTGGGGTAAAAGAATGGGAAAATTTGTCAGAGAGGGAAAAGGAAGAAAACATGGAAACTGAACACTGTGGAAAAATTTGAGGGTGATTGGGTGAGAATCGAAAAATTTATGGAAAACCCTAAAAATAGACAAATGTGGGACTTCAAAGTTTGGGAAGTGTAATTTTGGTTAGGGTCCTCAAAAAAGAAATATTCATAATGGAATTACATGGGTTCTAGTGAATTTTCAAGGGAAACAGAGCTAAAACAAAGAAGATATGGCCAAAAATAGTTTTTTTTTCCAATTCGACGTAAGTGATTTGTGGCGGCTCTGGAAAAATGAAATCTGGGATTTATTAACTGGAAATAGATATGGATCCCAAATATGTTCAGCTTCATAAATATTCATGGGATTCACTCGACCACCAATGATGTCTAACAGCTTCCATATTGGGGAAGTAGCCCTCACTCCACAGCTCAGGTAAAACTGATAACCGCTTTGCCACAAACAACAACTCTTGGTTTACCTCACGGGTGGAAACTAGTTAATATTGTAGGGCTCAATTCCCTTTTCTCTTGGAACGTCCTCTCAATGGACAGTTACTTCAAGGTTTCTGTGATACTCCTCACAATGCGTTTTAGGGATATAGTCAAGTACTTCCCATAGTTAAGCAGATAGGGGTTATTCCCTGATCCAAACCTGCAATGAATAATACATATGCAAAGAAGAAGCACAACTGCAATAATCACAGCACCAAGAAGCACTGAAAAAGAAAACAAATTGGTAGAATTTCCACCCCCCGATCTCAAGAAAGAGATCTGATACTAGATGTGAGGAACCTCCTACAATAAACAATGAAAATGTATGATATAACAGAAATAGCATAGCACAGAAGATATTTTATTTCTCACAGGCCACTTCAAGGGGGGAAACTCCTTTGAGAAATCTCAATACAAAATATCTCATGGATGTTCTTATTGTCCTCGACACGTAGTTATATACTAAGTCTAATATAAACAACTATTACCCCCCGTGAATGTGGGATAATACAATATACTCCAAGATGACTTACAAACCATATGCATCCAAAAAAAATATACTAAAAAAGTAAAGAGAAGGGTTAACATGGGTTCATAACATTCATGACTTCTTAATTGTTACACCCAAAAAATGTCCTAATGCTCCAATCCCTTGAATTCCCTAGCCAAAACCTTATTTTGGGGCCCTATTGCTCAATCCTAAGTAGTCTAACGCACCTTGTTTTCTAACAGAGGGCATCAGAAAGGCATGACACCTATTTTCCACTAGAATAAGGTGTCTTTGGTGCCTGTCATGTGACCACAAATATTGTTAGTGCACTTAGCCCTATTACAAGGAGCGTTAGCAGTCCAAATAAGTCAAAAATAGAAGATTCAAGAAGCTTCTAAGTGAAAGTCCTCATGGATATTGATCCTAAATACTTGTGATACCTGGAACTAGCCTCCTAGCCGATAGGGATCATTCCCTATCTTTCTCCCAAAATATCTCAACCCATTTGGGATTCCTTTGGCCTATAAAAGTAAGCTACTGCATGGATCATGTTAATGGGAGACCAAGAGAGAATCCTTATGTTGTTGGATTCAAGTCTGGTATAGGAGGAAAAGAGAAATTGGCTGTGAGTAATAGGCTACATAGTTTGTAGTGTGTGTGATTGAGTTAAATATCTTGTAAACGCAAAGCTTCGACATCAAGGCTTTGGTTGTAGCTTTCTTTTCTCATATTTAATACAAAAATGTTTCCCTTTCCCATAAATGATTCATGCTAATGTTGATTATTTATTACTAGTTTCTTTAATCATTAGTATAGATCATTATCTTGTTGCTCTCATTTTATTGTCTTATTTTTGCGTTCTTTGCAGGTATAGTTGATCACACAAGGATTTACAAAACAAGGACAACCTCCCACACCTGAGGTAAAGAGAGTTTGACATTCAGGTAGATCAATCATCTAGGGAGAGGATACATCATTGTGTCCTTTTGTTCTAGACTTTCATAATGCAGGCTATGGGAACAAACTGTGTCTGCACTGATTGAAATATTCCCAATAACAAAATTGGTGACCATCTAGGGAAGATCTGATTAGATCTGGAGCAGATCAAGTTAGATCTTGAATTTTTATGTCACTTTTGATTGCAAACTTGTCAATTTTGTTTTCCTACTCATTTAGAGTTTTGGTTTCCTTCTATGGTTTGTGTTTTACCTCACTTTCATTCTAGTTTGATCCACATTGGTTTATCTATCAGGTTACTGGACTTTTTGGTTCTCTAGGTCCATTGATGGACCTAGATGAGCTTGACAGAGCGATGGATCCATGCTGATGCATGTTTCCTACTGCCACAGATCATTGTTGATACCTATCCTCCTTCAATATAGAGCGTCATTAATGCATCTCAATATCATACAAGGAGCGTCGAGTGACTCTGGACGCCCTGGAGTAACCCTTTAGTGTGCGTCAAGGTAGGCCATCTCCAGCTTTTAGGCTTGTCCTTGCTAAAATTTGTTTCTCTTTTGTTTTTTGTCAATTTTCATTATGTCTAATTGACAGTTCTAATACTGCTTTATCCCAATCTTCCTCTTTGGGTTTAGATCTCAAAATTTTGCTAGTAAGAAGCTTTGAAATTGAAATTTTTGTGTGGATTTTATTCTTAGGTTCCTACTTTGTTTATTGATCTTCTGAAAAATGATCTTAGGTCTGTAGGAAAAGAAAGTGTTTTAGTTTCTCACTCTCCATTTTGTGTGATCTTATAGCCTTTTTTTTTCAAATTACATCAAAAACGAAAAAAAATTTGCTTGGTTTGCTTTGATTGCCTTTGGTTTGCTTAGGTGATTAAAATACTTTTCTTTGCAGTTGATTAAGAAAGCACAAGCATTTACACGTTTGAATATTTTCTTTCCTTAGTATTGGAAATTTTTGTGTGTTTTGGAAATATTTTGGAACTTTGAAGGTGAAGTTGTTGAAAGTTGCATAGTAGTCTTATTTGAAAAAAAAAGTCCCTGCCTTACTCTAGGTAGAGTTCATCAAAGAGAAAGGTTGCATTGCATCTAGATCTTAATCTTGAAATTTGATCCACATTCGACAAACATTCACTAACCATCAAGATAAAATCAACGGTAGCTCAGGTTAAAATCCTTAGTAATTTGAGTGATAGGTTAGAAGACATGTTTCGGCGTCTAGAAACATAGAAGTTGTCGTTTCTGGCTTGCACTACATCCCGGGGATCGTTTGGTTATGCCACGTACCAACTGGTATATAGAATGGATTTTCACGTACCTTTAAGGTATATTGAAAAGTTCTTCATGTACTCATTAGTATATCGGGAGGCCCCTTTCAAATGGTTGTGCATCAGATAGCATTAATACGGATTTGAGCTCACACGTACCTTGTGTATATCGAAAGACTCATGTAGGAAACCCACACCAACTAAGAAGATCCTTTTGGCCATCTTGTTGGATAAATACACCGAGAACAACACTCACGGAGATACTACACATGTGTCATCCAGGTAGTCGAGTATTCAAGCAAGGGTACAGTCCCAATCCTCCTTGTCATGTTTTACTGTTGGACCCTACATTATATCGTGAGTTGTAACAACTTGAAAATACTACTAAGGAACCGACTTTCATCAGCCCCTCCTATCACTTAATTTTTCATGTGATCTTAGCTTGCGCATGATTGTTTGTGTGTGATATCTTCTTTTGATAAGACTTTTGAGTTGAAGTTTTTAGCCAGCATTCTGGATGAGTTACCTGTGATATGATCTCGTAGGTTGCAAGGTTTACGACATAAATTTCCTCCTTTCATGGAAGAAATAGAAAAGAAAACCATGGACCAACCCGTAACAACTAATTCACATGTAGGAGTTATGGTTACTGAATCTGGGGAAGAAATTTCTTCCTTTGAAAATCCATCCACTCCTGTGATAGTTCAACAACCTTCTACAGAAGATACAACCTTTTGTTTTTAAATTGAGGGTCAACTTTGTGCACGAGATTGGGTGTTTACCCGCCCATCATACGACACTGTGGCATCGGAATTTGGTCCAATTTCTCCTTTTGGGGAGACTTATTTAGGGCAGGCCATTTCTCATTATGGGACCAATAGCTTACCTTATGTCACCCCCCCTCGAGAAACTAGATTCATCATGGAAGAAGAGATCCTTGAGCATGTTCATCAGACCATTACTTGTTTACGCAAAATTGGGGATAACCTAAGGCAAAGAAGCTTGTCTCCCTTCCTTACTCGTTCGAGTACTACCAATCCGGAATACCGTACTCCTTCAAAATTGCATGTGGATCCTAAATCAAGGTCACTAGTTAAAAATGTGGTCACTTATGATCCAGGTCAGCCCTCCATCCCTGCCCCACCGGCCTGAAATATCCCATTTATTTCTAATTCTCCTATACCTTCCACGACTGGGGGGAAACCCCAACTCAATTTGCTTTATCAACCAGGGGAACTGTTCTAGCATGTTGGGAAATATTGTTGTAGGGAAACCAACAGTCAGTGTACCTTCCACAAACACCAACGTGGTTATCCCCTCTTTCAGAATGGGACAACCCTCATGGGTTAAACTTTCCTTTAGTTAACCTTTGTGGGGAAATACCTATCCAGGAAATGAACCACTTATAGTCAATCAAAACTATAAACCTATAGTGTCAGGATTTTTTTATCCCAGGATTCCTTACCCCATAAGTATGTATATCCCATGGGGAAAACCTAATTGGTCAAATGTCCTCATACCCAGGGGACCACATGTTAATACTACTGGAGGTCATGGAGGCCCTCCTTTTTAAGGTTTTCCACCTAAAGGCCCACCCTATGGAGGCCTACCACCTAGAGGACCCTCAGGAGGATCAGTTGTGAATCAACCACCCAATCAACTGGTCATGGGAACATTGTCAACACCCAATAGTTAATCAACTTATGGTCCTACTAGTCTACAAATTCCTTATCAGTATTACCAGCACCCTCAACCTAACCAACAGTTACCATTTCTGGCTACTTTAGATCTGTCAAATCTATATAGATTGATTAATGACCCCATCCATCATGATCCCTCGTGGTCAGCTATCCCTGTTAAGTTACTCCCTGGTATACCAAAATTCGACGGAAAACTTGGTGAAGATCCCAAGAACCATGTGATGACTTATAATTTGTGGTTCTCATCCAATTCCCTGATGGATGGTTCCATCTGTCTGAGATTGTTTCAGATAATTCTCATCGGGTTAGCCTCAAAATGGTATATTGAGTTGCCTCAACATTCCTTTTGGGATTTCAATACCTTAGCAATGGCCTTTTTGACACATTTCCAGCTACCAATCTAATATGAAACAAGTATGGATCTTTTGACATCCCTTCACCAAACCACTTCCACCCATATATCCGATCATATTCATGAGTGGATAGGAGGATGTAGGTTGATAAAAGCTCCCATTCCCGATTAGTTGCTCACCGATTAGCTTACCAAATATTTGCTTCCCCCCATTGCTAAGGATTTTTCCATGGGATATGTTGTTACCGAGGATAAAGCTATTAGTTATTCTCAGTAACTTGACTTGATCTATTCCTACTCAGGAACTTTGTATGACTTGATCCCTCATGCTCCTCCTCCTACTTCAGATCCTTCAAGACCTTCAATGGAACCACCCATCGATGGCGTTCTTGGTTCTATCCAAACACAATCAACGGTAAAATCCTTGAAAAAACAAAAATAACCCACCGCATCTACTAATCAGATTGTTTTGAATCCCAATACTTCTTCCCCTCCTGTTGTTTCGACCGAAGTGAATGTGGTTCAATCCTCAGAATATTCAGGAACATAGAAGAAAGGAAAGAATAAATCCAAGAAATATTAGAATCAACAGGAAGGTAATAGAACATAGAACCCTAATGTTGAATCTAAGAACGAGAGAAAGAAAAAGTTTCCACGCCTCATATGTGGAGTTGACCACTTCACCAAAGAGTGTCTTAGCCGTGAGGAGGTCAGTAAATTTATTAAAAACAACCCCTCCCCAGTAGTTTTAATGGATCCTTTACCCACCCAACAACAATTGATTGACCGCTAGTCCTTGCATGGGTCTCCTTCGTCGTTTGTAGATGAATTTAAAATGATGTCCAGTGAACCAGTTAGTCTCACTACTCGAACCTAGAGTTATGACCCTTCGCCAGAGAAAAAGACTAGTAATGTTTTGACAGATAAAAATCCAGCATCTATCCCTACTCCTACTAATGGTCTTCAGAATGAGAAACATGTTCTCGACACAATTCTTCAGCCACATAAGAGTACTATTCGAAAATTAGTATTCAATCCTAAAGCAAGTGCCACCCAATATTATAACGTAGATGAATTTTTGTCTCAGACACCGTGTGCTATGTTGACCCTTAAGGTACTCTAAACATGCACCACAGTGAAAGAACTTTCTGTCGGTTCTCGTAGCTCTGGATCCTAAAAGTAATAACATTATCGCCTTCAAATTGGATGACTTTAATTATAGGATCTCCCATCAATCGGCTTTTCAATTATATACAAACGTTATTGGCAAGATAATCCATCACACTATATTGGATGAGGGTGCCTCCATTTTGGTCATGTCTTTTCCTTGCTAGAGAGATATTGGCTCCCAGAGATTAACCGTTAATCCACGACATCAAAGTTCTTTGATGATCGTGGTTTTCAACCTTATGGATTACTCTCCTCCCTCCAGGTCGAACTTGGGGGAAATCCAGTATCCATTCATGTTGAAGTTGTCGACTCTCCTTTATATTACAATCTACTTCTAGGTCAGGATTGGTTCTATGAAATGCAAGTTGTTGCTTCATCTGTATTTTGAGTAGTCTAGTTCCCATTCTAAGGGAAGATTGTTACAATTAACCAGTTGCATTTTGTTCACTAGACATGAGTTCCAATTCTATTTACAATGTTCCACTCCTGACTTCCTCAGCCTCGCAATACCAAAACATAGGAGTGTGTCTTCTTAAATACTCCTCGCTCATGGGGTTTTTTCCATTGAATAACCCTCCTCCTCCTTCATAAGCTTCATTTGTGAAAATGATCTCAGATTCAAGCTACAACGCCCTAGATAAAGGAAAATCAGTCACCAATTCGATATCATTGAGTCGTTTCGAATAAATGTACCAGGTTATTCAGTCCACTAGTGACCCCACCATCAATGATCATTCCTTGGTGGCATCCGACCCATATCACATACCATATTGGTTAGATATCCCCCCCATATTTGGATTATCTTTTGCATACCCTTCCCTTCGATGAATCCATCATGGAAGTTATGTCTTTAGATGAGATGCCTTGGAAATATCATCATCATCGATCCTCTTTCCTTCTCAATTACCATATGGTAGAAGACCATTTTGAAACAACGGTTTAATCTAATATCGTAACTAATATTCAGTCCCCAGTACTTATGCATGATGTTGATTTCGAGGGTAATCTGAGAAACATTAACAAGACCATCCCGGACGACATATCGATGAAGCCTGGAGTTGTAGAAAACATCAATGCAAGCCAAAATTCTCTCATTTCATAATTAAAATCTTATATGACCCTTTTCAAAGAATTTAGAGATATTTTCTCTTGGACGTATGAATAAATGCTAGGGATAGATCCTTCAATTGTGGTTCACGAGATTAGGACTTACCCTGATGCCAAACTGATCCAAAAAAAAATACGACAGGTTCATCCACGGAAAGAAGCATCCATTAAGGAAGAAATTGAGAAACTTCTCAAGGCTAGGTTCATTTACCCCATACCTTTGAAATAATGGGTGTCTAATATTGTCCCTGTAAACCAAAAAAAGGGCACCATTAAGTTTTGTATCAATTTTTGGGACCTACATAGGGCTTGTCCTAAGGACAATTTCCCTACCCCTTACATCGATCAAATCATCGATAACTAAGTCGAAAGCGTCGTCTTTTCATTTATGGATGGATTTTCTGGATGCAATATTAAAATAGAGATACTCCCATATGATAAACACAAAACAACCGTCATTTTCCCATGGGGGAACTTTTCCTGTAAGAAGTTACCTTTTGCTTTGAGAAACAATGGCGCTAGTTTTTATCGCGTTGTGTCTTATGCTTTCCTTGACATCAAACACATTGTGGAACCGTACCTTGATGACTTTCTTGCTCATTTTTAGCATCGGGATCACCATGTTGATCATCTGAGATCCATTTTCCTCAGGTGTCGTCACTACAACATACTATTGAGTCAGCATAAGTGTGTTTTTTGTTTCAAGAATGGAAGGCTACTTGGTTTCATCGTGTCCAAGGATGGCATCCATATAGACCCACTAAAAATTGAAGCCATCTTGGCCCTACCCCAACCTACGAACATTAAATAAATCCAAAGGTTGCAAGGGAAGTAAAACTTTTTACGTCGATTAGTCTGTAACTACTTCAAAAAAACCCACAATTTCATGCATTTATTAAAAAATGATACCCCCTTTGTTTGCGATGACCTGGCGCAACATGCGTTCAACACTCTCAAACATGTCATTATGCATGCAAATGTCCTGCAACCACCCAATTATACCAAGGACTATTCCCTTTATGTGGTTGCATCCATATCCACCATCAGCATGGTATTGGTTCAAACAGACGAACACGACCATGATCATGTGATTTACTAGCCTTTTGGACTCTGAAACCCGGTACTCACATGCGAAGAAATTAGCCCTGGCCACGGTCATCGCGGTCCAAAAATTTTGTCATTACATTTTTCTCTGAAAAACCACGGTATATGAGGATTCCAACCCAGTGTATTACATCTTGAATCATCAAGTGCTTGGTAGAAAATACTCTCGTTGGATTGTTATCCTCCAGGAATTCGAGTTAGAATTTGTGAAATCTAGTTCTAAGAAGTCTCTCGTCTTCACAAAGCTTATGTGTGACATTCCCCATATTACTGAGGATATGCATCCCTTTGATTCAATGCTATATGAATCACTGTTCCTCATTAGTACATCTAAACCCTGGTATGGAGACTTAATTCTCTATCTCTAGATGCAACTCTTCCAGCCCAATGCAACCTGCGATGAACGTCGTCGTATTCATCATCACGCTAAGTACTACCTTAAAATTAATGATCCATTGTATCATCATGGTGTAGATACAATTTTATGGGGTTGCTTAACTCATGAAGAGGCTGAATTAGTTTTAAATGACTATCACTCTAGAGCTTGTGGCGGTCATCTTTCTAGGATGACTATTGCCCAGAAAATCTTATGCACTGGGTACTTTTGGCCCTCGGTCTTTAAAGATTGTATGGAGGTCATTAAAAAATGACCTCCCTATCATCTTTTCACATCTAAAAAGTGCACCTACCCTACTCCGTTGCATCCCATCATATTTCTTGGTCCATTCTCGAAATGGGGCATCAATTTCATGCATTGTAATCCTACCTCAGTCAGGGGGCATGATTACATCATTGTATCTGTGGATTACTTCACAAAATGGGTTGAGGCTATGCCTACATATGTCGACGACAGAAAAACGACTACCCTATTTCTTTTCAACCATATTATCGCTAGATTCAGAGTTCCTCGGGCCATTGTGACCGATCATGGTTCACATTTTCATAATAAAATGATGTCAGAATTGAGTGCTAAGCTAGGTTTTCGCCACGACAACTCTACATCCTACTAATTACTAAAAACCATGCTTCAATGAATGGTAGGACGAGCCAAATCCAACTGGAATTTACAACTATTTTTTGCATTATGGGCCTAGAGGACTACCCTCAAAACATCCACCGAATTCATGCCTTTCTAGTTAGTGTACAGGATGGAGGCTACTCTTTCGATAGAATGCAAAATCCTTCTCTAAAGTTGGTCGTAGAATTGCTACCCAACACCACTCCAGTGGAAGAACAATTCTTATATTTAATCAATCTCGATGAGACTCATTGAGATGTCACCTTAGCAAACTAGGTGCATAAGCAGCAAATTAAAGATCAATACAACAAATCCATTCAACCTCACTTCTTCAACAAAGGTGACTCTGGTCTTGACATATGACCAGAAACATGGCAACTCAAGGGGTGGAAAGTTGGAATCCATGTGGCATGGACCCTACATTGTTAGTCGTGTCTTAGATAAAGGATCATACGAATTAATGGATTATGATGGAATACCCTTGGTAGAGCTTCAAAATGGGATCTATCTCAAAAAATACTATGCCTAGGTCATCTAGCATAGCTTTTTTGTATATAGTGTTTATAGAGTGTTGTATGTATTTTGAAGTGTGTATTTGGTGTGAATGTAAGATGTGTCTTAGAAAAACCTGCTTATGTACTTTTATGTTTAAAATGAACAGATGACCACATATTTAGGATTTGTGGATGGTGCTAATCGTTACACCTTGAATCTCACATCGACAGCCTGGGAATTATACCCTCATACCGATGATCTAGTGAGCTCAAGAGGAACTTGCTTGGGTCTCGCGACAAACAATCTTGTAGAGTACCATGCAATGATTGGTTTGTTGACTGAATCTCTAGCTAACGATGTGATTCAGATTAGGGTTTACCCAGATTCATAATTAGTTGTACGTCAATTAAACCGATTCTACGTCATTCGAAACCCCTTATTTCTTCGTACATTCCGAATATTTTAGATTTCGAAAATGTATTTTGAACATGTTTCCTACCATCACATCCCGAGACATTTAAATACAGTAGCATATTCACTGGAAAATTTTGTCTTGGATTGGTATCTTTCTCATACTTGAAGTTCATTTTAAATATTATTGTAATGCATTGGTGTTATAGCTGATTTCACCACTTCAGGTGAATCACACTTTGTATGGCCTTCCCTTGTCCCGCTGCAGACTCCTTAAACCCCATGGACCATTTTTTGTCCTTTGATGTTTCCTTGACCATCCCTAAAAACATGTGAAAAATGATACACGTGACTTTTAAACCTATAAGCGCGTATATACGCGGGTTTGACCACTAAAACCACGTACATCGGGATGTGTACAAAATCCAAATCCTTTTGGAGTTTTCCTTGACATGGATCCGACTCACTTGACTCCTGGCCTTCCCTATTCCTTGAGATCGCTCGGATTCGACCTTTCATTACCCCTTTGAAAATCTATATAAGGAACCCCTTGGTACATTGAAGGCATAAGAGAGAATTGAGAGCAAAGAAACTATAGTCCATTGTTGCCGGAACTTATGCTTGAGTCTGCATCCCTTTGTCCCTTGGAATACTAGTGTGTTCTTCCCAAGCTTGCCTTTTTTCTAATGAGCTTGCTATCAAGAGATGGAGGATTGAGGTGGTGGAGGCCCAAGTGGGGGACTCAGTTTCTCCGGTTCACATACGTGCCGACAGAGGTTTTATCTTGTAATCTCTAATTTATATTAATAGAAATATCTTCTCCTGTCCAATAATGTGTGTTTGGATGAATATTTTATCCATTAGATTATGTCAAATGCTTGTAAATTATTGATTATATATGCTAGAATAGATCTAACACTATGATATATAGAATGCTTGTATTGTTTACTTGTTGTTGAGGAAGTAATCTATCAATTCAAGCTGAAGTTGGAAAGCTCAACGGGTATCTACTTCAACCGTCCGAAATAAGGTACGAGGTCTGATCCTTTAGTGTTAGACATCTAATTTCTATTGCATATTGGAAAGGATTGATTTCTGGAGTCAAGCTGTCTGTTGTGGTACCCCAAGCCATAGGAATTTCTCTCCATAACAGAATTGGTGACTCCGCTGGGGAGTTCCTAGTAGTTGTCCTTTGGGGGTTGTTTTATCGGCATTCAATGAATTTGAATTGCTCTTTCTCTCTTGTTTATGTGTTAGGTCTGGGGGCATGTATGCCTGGTAGAGTCTGATTGGTGTGAATTTTGTCTCAGCTTGTCTGTTTTCCTTAATTTTATGCATCTTTCTTCCTGTACGTGATTTTTTAACTCACAGTCGCGTATACACGCGGGTTTCTCTGCTATTTCCACGTATACATGCAGGTTTACTGCGAACAGTCACGTATGCCCTTGCTTTTTCCTTTTTGTGGAGTTAAATGGTTTCTAGGTGAAGTTTGATGTTTGCTGAGTCTCCTTTGGCACTGCCTGAGTCTCTTTATACCTCTGTTTCTGACCAAAAACATTTTTTTAGGCTAAATTTTTTTTTTTAAGAAGGTTCTTGTCATGGCATTTTCGATTTTTTGTTTGAGATTAGTGAATTAGAGTTATTTTACCTTAGTGATTTGCTCAAGTGTTGTTTGTGTGTGCTTGCAGAGTCTAGGGGTCGTAGAATCATTCTTTTTCTTTTTGCATCTCATTTTATTTCAAAAAATCCAAAAACATTTGCTTATCATCATGCATTGCATTTTGCATTTTTGTATTGTACTTGCACTAGATTTGCTTTGGAGTACTAGTTAGGACTTCATATAGGAAAGCTTGCATTCATCATTTGAAGAAAAATTGTGCATTTCACGTAGTAGCATACCCTGTTTTCATGGACACAATGCATTTGCATTGATTTTTAGGTGTGCATTTTACTTCATGTTGCGTCACAACACCATTAATTGCACGGTCATATCCCTATTTTGAGTAATAAAGCCAATTAAAATCAACACTAAATTAAAATGAATTACACTCTTTTCTTTTCTAAGGTGCACCAATAAGCTTAGGTTTTAGGATCTTGGAATAGTTCATTGTATGTAAATTCTCCAAAATCACTAAACAACAACATGTATGTGTCTATCCAGGTGAGTGTGTGAAATCCTTGGTATAACCAGTGTTTCTCAAGATCCTCCTCTCAAAAGGGAGTTAAGCACAAGGCAGTGTGAGCAGTTATTTATTGGGATGACCCCTAGTCATAACTAAGTAGCACCAGAGATATTTCCAGGATTTTATTCGTATCTGGGGGCTCTTTCGAGAGTTTCGGGCTTTGCTACCCTGCCCACACGGTCAATCCCTCCTGCGACTGTCTACATGAGCATTGATTATATTGAGGTGACCTTAGTGGCCTTACCTAGGATATCAAGGGGGTACTTTGCAGGGGTTATTCTGCGGGTGTCCCAGCCAGGTTGGGGTCGGACAGCACGGTCACTTTATGCGTTGAAGCTGAGGGCCACAATAATTGGTTACATACCTCCGCTTGTTGTGTATGGGAGTCTCAAGCCTCTCCTAGGCGAGACATACCTGCTTCATTCGGGAGCTCACTTATCCAGCCCTTGTTTGCTTGCATTTGGCTTTAGATTTTATTAGTGATTGCTATGTGCACGATAGTTGGCCTAGGGTTTACGAAAATAGAGAGTCTTTTCTATTTTTTGAGTCATTGTGGATTCGGGTGCGGATCCTCGTCGTTCTTGATGTTTAGCAGGACTTCCGCCTTCTACTTCTCCTCCTCCTAGACAGTCTAGGTGGACTATTTCGCACATTGATTCACACACCATGGGAGACCATTTAGAAGGTATTTTGGAACCACCTTCTCCCATTCGTGTAGACGATGGGGAGTTTACTCCTACTTACGATCCTTCACCCAACTTGGATGAGTTAGGTCCTGTGATTTCTGAGATAGGAACCATGCACGATAGACCTACTCACTCTAGGGTTGATTCCCCATTGATGCATTACCGGTATGGAATGCCGGAGGACGCCGAGACTCATTTTGAACCCGCCAGCACTAGCTATGGTAGTTATGGTATGTCTGGTTTTCCTACACATGATTTGGCATTTCATGTCGAATCTGACTTCGAGCCTAACACTATGCCTGGGGGCACTCTCATTCCTTACCATGCGGAGAGGTTTGGGAGCACTAGTCACATTGCACCTTCCATCCTGGTGGTGGAAGTTACATCACATATCCCTCATAGGTCTATGGTTAGCAATCCGATTAGGATACCATATCTGAGACGAGTGACGATAGGGAATAGCACGTACCTTATTACTCAGATTCCTTCGTCCTCGGTCCCTAGTTCTTCAAATGTTCATCCTCCACCTTATTCGCGTGCTCCTTCGAGCTGGCACATGGCTACGAGTCAGGTCCATACTACAGTTACTAGCCAGATTGTGTATCAGGTTTACATACCACCCGTTGCTTCAGGAGGTTATGTTCATACTTCTAGAGGTCATGTTATTACTTCTGGGGCATATATCCCTACTTCCAGTATGTATCTTCCTACCTACGGAGTGTCTCATGGGGCATCACATGCGATGACTTATGGACCCTATTATGGGACGCAGTGTGGACAGGGTTCTTCACCTTATGGGGGCGGATATCAACAACCTACTTACTCTCCTAATTACAGATTTGTAGCTTCTACTATTCAAGGTCCACCACACTATGGTGCTTCCACGCCACCCTATATGGGTCATACGGGAGGAGGGCACTATGGTCAATGCCATGGTGGTAATCAGACCTATATGAATCAGGGAGTGGTCCATCGACCTCGTCATCCTAGGCTCCCTTTCCTAGTGACGCTCAATCTTCCTAACTTGTCAAGATTGACAAACGATCCTGTAGCTCATGACCCGGCTTGGCCGGCTGTCCCTACCAAGCTTCCTTCGGACATACCTAAGTTCGAGGGCAAACTAGGAGAGGATCCTAGCGAACACGTTACTACGTTTCACCTATGGTGCTCTTCGAATTCCTTACATCGGGACTCAATCCGTTTGAGACTATTTCAACGCACCCTTACAGGGCCTGCCGTGAAATGGTATATAGAGTTACCTAGGGCAGCTTTCGCTTTGTTCGACGACCTTGCGATGAATTTTCTTAATCACTTCCAGCTACCAGTGTGTTATGATGTTGGTACTGAACTCTTGTTAACATTTTGGCAAGATAAAGCCACACATATCTCTGATCATATTCAAGAGTGGCGTAGACAGAAGAGGTTAATTAAAGCCTTTATACTGCCGGAGTTCCTCCTTGAGTGGTTCCTCAAGTCATTATTGTCGTATATAGCGAAGGATGTTTCCACATCCGGAGTGCAGAATGAGGAACAAGCGATTTTTAGGGCACAGGAACTGGACTTGATCTATGCTCAGTCCGGTTTGTTATATGAGATTATTCCCAATGCTTCGCGTTCCAGTTTCAACCCCAAAGTCAAACCTGGACCACATGCCAATGGCATTGTGGGTTGTGCAAGTGCAAAACCTACAGATTTGGTTGCAAAACAAGTTAGTCAATTGTCAATCAACCAATCTGCTTCGGGACAAGCTACGAATTCATCTCAACTCGCCCAAACGATGAGTGTACTTTCTGTGCAATTGTCAGACCAGAAGGGTAACCAGCAGCCCAGATGGAATAGAAAAAAGGGTAAAAATAGTCGTAAGGGTGGGAATAAGAATGAGGATGCTAATAGCAATGACAAGAACAGCCGAAATGCTGGGGGGGATAAGCAAGATAAATGTAAGGTTAAGTTCCCTTGCAAGTTATGTAAGGACGATCACCTCACTTACTTGTGCCCTTGTATTGAGGAAGCTTCGAGATTCTTGGCACAGGGCCCAGCTGTGCTAACTAACCCTTTACCACATAATCAAAATATGAACTCGAAGTCCCATGACCAGTCTGGTGATGATCATGATCCGCCGAAGGGTAGTGGTCATGGGTGCATTAACATGGTCCGTGCTGCGAAAGTTGTGACCCGTGCAAAAGATTATGGTTCGTCACAACCCAGCCCAGGCAAAGAGCCTGATCCACCAAGGTCCTCTTTGCGTATTGAGAAACCTATGGATAAACCTGAGACTGCACCTCACATTCCTAAGGGAGTCCTTAAGCATTCAGGGCATAATCCAAATGCCTGAGCCGCCTAGAACTATTCAGTTGTCAAGGATTTGGGCCACACTCCTTGTGCGATGTCTGCATTGGAAGTGCTTCAAAGTTGTCCATCGCAAAGGAAGGCATTTCTTTCTACCCTTGGTGTGAATGATGATGATTCTTCCTCAGTGATCAAATTTGAAACTGCAGGACTTCAACCTCGCTTGCCCTATTATGTGTCTATTTTGATTCATGTAGAATGTCTTAATATGATCGTCAAGAGTACTGTGATTGACGAAGGTGCTACTGCTTCTGTGATGTCGTTATCTTGTTGGAAGGGTTTGGGTTCTCCTGAGCTGTCTAAATCAGTGACCATGTTAACTACGTTCGATGGGAGATCTTTTAGACCGCACGGAATCCTTCCTTCCCTTAAAGTCCGTTTGGGAGGGAAGACCGTTGCGATAGAGGTCGAGGTGGTTGATGCGCCCCTTGACTACAATCTCTTGCTGGGTAGGAACTGAATGTACAGTATGCAAGCCATTACTTCTTCCCTGTTTCACATTGTATGCTTTCCACATAATGGGAAGATCATAACGATTGACCAAACGACATTCAAGAATCCCTCTGTTACCGCATCTTCAGGAGCTTCGATCCCGGTCGTTGAGCACTCTCAGCCAGCAACTGGTAGTGTGGGTGTAGGCATGTATCCATCCCTCATGGGAAGCTTTAGTTGTCCTGCACTGATCCTTATGATAGGATCTAGTTCCGATGAAGCTTCAACATCTACGACATCGGTGTCTTTTCACACGAGTCATATGGAAGATCCTTGGATTCTTCCTACATCAAGTACTTCGAGTGAGCCCATCGTGATGAACGTGCCATTGCCTGCAGCTATGATAGCTTATCAAGCTAATCTCAAGTGTGTTACAGAGCCTAGTCCTTCCTCTTCGCGAATGGAGGAAGAGGACCCTTATGTGCTATCGGCATGGGTAGTACAATCTTCTCACGTACACGACTACCTTGATATGGTTTTCCCTTCAGATGAAGTGGTTATTGAAACTATGTCGAGAGTTGAGCCACCATGGGAGGAACTCCATCATAGATCATACTTTCTTCCAGAGCTTGACTGCTTGGAGCATGAGGATTTTAGGGCGGTTCTTAGTCAGAGAGTTGGTAGTCCTATGGTTCTATTAAGCTCTCCTAGTCCGATGGCTGATGGAAACATGGTGAACATATCTTCAATGATGCCTATCAACATTTCTCGCAATCCTGGCATGATAGAGAATGTCTATATTGGGGCGGAATGTTCCCATGCTGAGATTCTTGAATACACTAAGCTATTTAAGGAATTCCATGATATTTTTGCTTGGTCTTACGATGAGATGCCAGGTATTGACCCTCATATTGTTGAGCACGAGATTAAGACTTACCCCAACACTAGGCCTGTTCGACAACGTCTACGTGCGGTGAATCCTAAGAAAGCACCCGCGATTAAGGCAGAGATAGAGAATCTATTGAAAGCCAGTTTCATCTATCCCATTCCCTTAACGGAGTGGGTTTCAAACCTCATTCTAGTGGATAAGAAGCAGGGAGCGATCCGCATATGTATTGATTTCTGCAATTTGAATCGTGCCTGTCCTAAGGACAATTTCCCCACACCATTTATTGATCAGATTTTGGATGAGTGTGCGAGTAGCGAGGTGTTCTCCTTTATGGATGGCTTTTTCGGATATAATCAGATACAGATTAAACCTGAGGACCAACATAAGACTACATTTATTTGTCCTTGGGGAACATTTGCATATCGAAAAATGCCTTTCAGCCTTAAAAATGCCAGAGCCACATTTCAGCGGGCGATGACCTTGATCTTCCACGATCTCAAGTCAATTATCAAAGTATTTTTGCATGACCTTCCTGCTCATTCTCGCATGAGAATGTGTCATCCCTATCACTTGAGATTGGTATTCGAAAGATTTTGGCACCATTCGGTTAGATTAAATCCTCATAAGTGCATCTTTTGTGTGAAGTCAGGGTGTTTGTTAGGATTCATCGTTTCTAAAGAGGGTATAAGAGTCGACCCTTTGAAGGTTGAGGCAATACTTTAGTTGTCTCCCTCGAAGAATATTCTTCATCTTCAGTGTTTGCAAGGCATGAAAAACTTCTTACGAATATTTTTTGTCAACTTTTCCAATTTTACTAGAGGCTTCATGCGTCTCTTGAAGAAGGACACCCCCTTTTATTGGGATGAGCGAGCCCAGGATTCCTTCGATGCACTCAAGCGAGCCCTAGCATCGGTCCCTGTGATTAGTCCCCCGGACTATAGTCGTGATTTTCTATTATATGTGGCCGCATCATTAGAGACGATTGGTATGGTTTTGGTTCAAGAGGATGAGGAGCTCCAAGAGCATGTCATATATTATTTGAGCCAGAACCTTATTGACACAGAGATTCGTTATTCTCATGTCGAGAAGCTTGCTTTAGCTACCATACATGTGGTTCAGCGGTTGAGACATTATATTCTCCTTCGCCAAACCTTGGTTGTAGCCCATGTCAATCCATTTCAATTCGTCCTCACCCGAAGGATGATTGGGGGAAAGTATAATAAATGGATTTTCATTCTGTAAGAATTCGATCTCAAGTTTGTTTCGGCAAAATCGAAGAAGTCTTTAATTATTGCAGAGCTTATATCGGATTTCTCGAGCGAGGCTGAGGAGTTGGTTTGTGAAGATACATTTGTCAATGAACACATATTCTTAATCTCAATGTTAGACCCATGGTATGGGGATATCATAATATATTTACAAACATTGAATACCCCTACTCACCTCTCGCGAGATGAATGAAGACGACTATGTCATGTCTCTAAGAACTACCTCATAGTGGATAACACTTTGTACCGCCGTGGGGTAGATTCCATTTTACGACGTTGTTTAACTCATGAAGAGGCTGAGGTTGTGCTGAATGATTGCCACGGAGGGGCATGTGGTGGTCATTTATCTGGGCTTTCTACAGCTCAAAATATTTTAAGAGCGGGTTATTTCTGGCCATCGATCTTTAAGGATTGTGTTGATGCGGTCAAGAGGTGCCACCCTTGCTAGGTGTTCACACATAATATGCGCTCGAAACCTGCCCCATTACATCCCATTATCACCGACGGTCCCTTCACTAAGTGGGGGCTCGATTTTATGGATTGCAACCCAGCTTCGGCTGGGGGGCACCATCATATTATAGTGGTTGTTGATTACTTCACGAAATGGGCTGAGGCTATGCCTACAGTAAAATATGACGGTGAGATAGCCGCTAACTTTGTATTCAACCAAATTATTACTCGGTTCGGGATTCCGAAAGAGCTTGTCACTGACCATGGCTCGCACTCTCAGAACCGTATGATGGAAGAGTTGGCATCGAAGTTAGGGTATAAGCAAGAGCATTCATCTTCATACTACCCTCAAGCGAATGGACAGGTAGAGGCAGTGAATAAATCACTCAAATCCATTCTCCAACAAACCATTACACAAATCAAGAACAATTGGCACATCATGTTATATCCTGCTCTGTGCGCATATCGAACCATTGTTAAGACTGCCACTAGTTTTTCTCCATATCAACTTGTACATGGAGTGGAGTCGATATTGCCGGTTGAATGCGAGATTCCTTCTTTGAAACTAGCTGTAGAACTCTTACCGGACACTTCCCCATTGGAGGAGCGTTTGGTTCACCTTGAGCAACTTGATGAGCAGCATCGGGATGCCTTGGTGGCTCTAGAAGTCAATAAACGTAGTGTAAAGGTCCAGTATGATAATTCTGTCCGTTCAAGGAGGTTTAGTGAAGGAGACTTGGTCCTTTTGTGGGATCAACTGAAAGAACCCTTGGGGATAGGGAAATTTAATCCTATGTGGTGTGGTCCTTACGTGGTCAAGCATGTGTTAGAGAAGGGTGTGTATGAGTTAGTGGATTACGAAGGAATGGCCTTGGCGAAGCCTAGAAATGGGCTCTATCTCAAGAAATACTATGCATGATCTTCAGCCAAGGATGCTTATTGTATATTATTGTACATCTTTGCATAGTTAGGTCTTTTTCTTATCGTGATCGGGTTTGTGATTAGTTTCTGTTTCTTTTGGCAGATGTCAATGGAATCTTCCACCTACATAGGATTCATGGATGGTGCAAGCCGTCACACTCAACACTCGGCCTCTGTTGCTTAGGTGATGTATACTCCGATGGGTCAAGTAATGTCTTCAGGAGGCGTATGTCTATGGCCATATTCCAACAATGTTGCTGAATACAGTGCCGTTATCGAGCTTCTATGGGATGCCATTTCACATGGCGTTCTCTCTCTTGAGGTACGTCTTGATTCGGAGTTAGTAGTGTCACGGCTCAATGGTTTGTACCGCGTTAGAGATCCGACGTTATTGAGAATATTCTTACGTGTGAGATTGTTAGAATGACAATTTGACAATATAACATATATACATATTCCACAAAATAATAATCAAGTTGTTGAATTATATGCTAACTACATGTTAGATTCGCATTTGTTTCGTTCACAATAAATTAATCACAAGAAAAAATTTTACACATGTAAATAAATAAACCGATCACCATAAAACTTTTTATATATACATCCAAAATGTGATAATACATAGTGTCATGATACAAAATTGGGGCTTTCGAGCCACCAGCATATAATACACGGTAGTACAAAATGTATACACTCCCAGGTGTCTAATCCTGTGGAGGAGGAGGAGGGTTGTAATCATGGAAGGTCACTACGGCTCTATCTAGCCGTCGAAATAATCGCACCCATGCACGTGGCACACCCACCACCTGCCGTTGTATAGCCTCAGGAAAGTCCTTGACTTGTGCCATGGGAACCCTATGTGTCAGTCTCACAAAATTGGTATGAATTCTCTGGAGCGTCCGCTCCGCATCCAAACCCGTGATGTCATCTCCTCTTCCCCTCCATCTATGACGAGGGAAGCCATCTGGCTGTCGTGGTCCCACATCTGCACACAAATGGTAGATGTCACTATGTATTATCACGCAAAAATATGTCTTTTGATTCCATATAATCAAGAAAACAAAAAAAAATTAAATAACTCAAAATTTAAAAAGAGAGGGTCGAGATTCGTTACCTATATCGCCATATGTCGATCCTAGTGGTAGCAACATGTCCGGGTCCCCCCGAAAATCTATCCCTGCATAGGGGTAGTCATCAATGGAAACTATCTGTCGTCGCCACCACGGAAAGAACTCAACCAGATATGGGTTGGCCACCCTACCACCCCCCAGTCTCTGCATAGCATCTGTCCAATGCCATTGGGCCAGATCTCGAACCCCGTGAAGAGGAACGTCCACTTTGGGGCTCAATCCTAGAACACGCTCGAAGAAAAACGTGCTCAAAATACTGTTGAACCTGAAGTTCCGCACCCTACCTGCCTTACACTCACTGAGCTGATGTTTCATGTTGCTCAGTAGTGTAGTGCTCTAGTCATAGATCATGGGTCTCATGCACTCCACTACATAGAACATCAGAGGCTGCGAGGCCTGGTGGAGTGATGCCAAGCCTGCTATCCTGCCCAATGTCAATAGTATGGTCTTTAGCCCCAGCACCTGTATAGCGTTGGTAGGGACCTGACTCCCCACCTTCTCTGTGTCTAGATAGTAGTACACCGCAATGTACTCGTCGATAGTCAGGCCACCTCCTGGCCCACTGCGAGAACGAAGGTTCACCACTTCCCCTCGTCTAGAAAGCCTAGTAATGAAGTATATGTCCTCCACCTCTATGGTGAAGGACATCCCATCTATATGGAAGGACTCTGAGTCTAGATCCCAGTAATCTGCCAACATCTGTAATAGTCTTGGTTTGGCCCTCAAACCACCAAGACACCAAAACTTCTAGAGTCCGCATGCATGTAGAGCTTGTTGAGCCATTAGATCGGCCCTTACTGCTTCCTCTACCTCACCATGTTCATGCTCTCTCCACTCTAGGACCATCCTACACAAGAAATTGCAAATTTTCCCATTAGATTATTGAAAAAATCATATGCGCAGCCTCATACGCAACTGTTTTCAAAATAGTCGCGTATGTACGTAGGTTTGAGGGCATTTTCCGTGTATATCCAGCCCTATACGTGGAAAAAACCTCGACTTCCGCATGGGCCGTAGCGCCCATTTTAGGTTGGCCTAGAAAACTTAATTGACCATACAATTTCATAAAAATTACATCAAAATGAAAGAGAAGAGCATGAGTAAATACCTGGAAGAAATGGTAGTGGAAGAATATACCTTGATCCTCCATATGAGGGAGTGGGAATAGGACCAATGAGTTTTGAATGTACAAATCCAAGTGTTTGTGTAGCTCTCCTCACCTTCCCATTTTTATAGTTGTTCTCTGGATTCCTTCCAACCACACAACCAAGGCAAGCTCCATTGGAAGACTTGATAGGAGGAATCCCTTCCGCCATGCCATCCTTGTTCAGTGCTTGAAGGTATTTGTAGTTCATGTGGCCAAATATTTGATGCCATAGCTTAGAGGTCTCATTGGAATGTGCCAATAGCGCTTGTCCTCTAGAATTTGGAAGAAATTTGGAGAATTTATACATTCTACATTGGTGATCTGCATACCCCAATGCCACAAATTTGTTGGACAAAACTTATCCTATCTCAACAAAATATGGACCTTTGATGTACCTGACAAACACGAGACCAGACTTCCAACTCTGGTACATAGAGGACATGATTGAAATATCAAAGTTCAAGGTCGAACCTCCTAACTCGTTTGGTTTGGATCTCATAGTCATCTCCCATTTGAGCAACTAGGTGTCATTTGATATAATGACAGAAAATTTTCAAATATTTGAAAATTTTTACCCCCTTTCCTATAGTTTCGACATTTTCTAACCATTTTGGAACGTTTTTGACATAATTCATGATGTAGAGGACCTTTTTCAGTGCCGTTTCAGCCATTGGATTGACCCGTTCGTGCTGACCTCAGGTATCATGTCTAAACTGGAATATAGGTTAGGTTTCATCATCGTTTTCATTTTGCATGACCTTATGACCATCTCATCATGACCTTAGGTACGAACCCACTCTATTATGTCACGGAACCTTCTTGCTACTTTAGAAGTGGCATGATATGAGTGGTAGAGCTTCACCTTACATGGGTACCCTAGGTAGCGCCTTATTTTCATTTGGTGCCCATGCTGACATTTTCTCCTTTAGGGTGTGGGAGTCTGTTGTATAGTACTTCCATGACATTTCGCAAGAGCTTCATACTCCTCTTGATCTTTTGTTGGCCTATTCCCCTCAGGACTCCCTCATGTCAAGTTGTGAATGCATTATCATGAGTTTTTCCTGCCTTATTGAGCTTTATGCCGGCTTCCCTGACATTGCGTTTTAGCCATATAGCCCGAGCTTGTCTCATGTCTAGCCATGCAAAGCCATTTTTTATATCCTTCATAGCTTGTTTCCCTTTTTACCGGGAGGGGATTTTCCCCCGAGTGTCGATATCCTACACATGTATCCTTGCATTGAGCATAGGTATGTTCCACTGCTTGGAACTAGTTTGTTTTCCCTTATGACACTCGTCTCCTCCTAGTATGTAACTATAAAGCTATTTTATTCTTTTTTTAATCTTTTTAAATAAATGAAAAAGTCCAAAAAAATCAAAAAACCAAAAATCCAGACAAGGAAAGATGTTATCTATGGCAGTTGTCGAGTCATGTTTCCTTCAAACAAAGCACTGTATATCACATCCATTGGTTGGGTTATAGTTTGACTTTAGGAGTTGTACTTGTTTATTTGAGTTTATCTCCACCGACTAGTTAAGCTTTCAGTCCCTGTGGAGCCTCTGTCGATGCCTCCTATGTTGCAGAGATGTCCCAGTTTGTATATCGAGTCTGTGCTGCCTTTATTCAGTCACCATATGCTGTTATGCTCTTGTTAGAAGGAAGTTGAAGCCTGAGTCGGCCATTCCTCAGTTACCTTGACTTTGCATGTCGGCCATTCCCAGTACAGTTACTGGTTAGTGCACCTTATGATCGAGTCCTTCCACATTATACAGCTTTGTTGAGTACCTCATGTTGGATGATGGGGGATGCCTTAATGCCCTCCTTCCAGTGGATTTCATCCCATCAACTTCAGATCATTTATTTTGGGATTGGAATCTAGAGTCATTTTGAGTGCCTTGAGACTTGCAGTCATCAGTGGCAGTTTCTCTTGCCATTGAAAGTCTTTGGGAATACATCAATGTCCCCTGATCGATGGATCCTCTCAAGTGTTCGACCTCAACACATTTATTCACACTTGTTAGTTTGCACTCTAGTACCTTGATTCCCATTTTCATTATTGGTGGGTGATCTCGCGTCTGTTAACAGTATACATCAATGACTGGTAATCAGACGATGGACTACTATGTTCGACCTCAACACCTTTATTCACATAGTAGGACATGTACTCATAGCAGTTTGTGTAGAATACTTTCCAGATTGGTGGCATTTCTTATATGCTACCTCCTTGATCGTGCCAGTGTTCATGAGGTTTCAGCTCTCGTGACTTGATTCCAGTACATGTCAGATATTTCCAGCCACTATGGAGATCTTGATCTGTTATATATCTTCAGCCATTATGGATATCATGGTCCTTTGTATATCTTCATCATGGAGATTCTGATCTATGTATATTGTACATGGCAATGACCACTTATGTGATATCTTGTATCATGCCTATTCATGGCCATTGTACTCTTATGTATCCGGGACTGCTATATGTATTTGCAGTTATATGCAGAGTTGTATTATTGTACTATGCTGATTGGGTGGCTGGTCTTCCATTTGGGATCCTTCATCACTCCACTTCTGGGATGGACTTATAATGTATTTCAGCCATCGTATGACCCCTATGATCCCACACATTAGGGGGCATCTGTTATAGCTGATTTCACCACTCCAGGTGAATCACACTTTGTATGGCCTTCCCCTGTCTCGCTGCAGACTCCTTAGACCCCATGGACCATTTTTTGTCCTTTGATGTTTCCTTTACCATCCCTAAAAACATGTGAAAAATGATACACGTGACTTTTAAACCTATAAGCGCATATATACACGGTTTTGACCACTAAAACCGCGTACATCGGGATGTGTACAAAATCCAAATCCTTTTGGATTTTTCCTTGACATGGATCTGACTCACTTGAATCTTATCCTTCCCTATGCCTTGAGATCGCTCGGATTCGACCTTTCATTACCCCTTTGAAAAGCTATATAAGGAACCCCTTGGTACATTGAAGGCATAAGAGAGAATTGAGAGCAAAGAAACTATAGTCCATTGTTTCCGGAACTTATGCTTGATTCTGCATCCCTTTGTCCCTTGGAGTACTAGTGTGTTCTTCCCAAGCTTACCTTTTTGCTAGTGAGCTTGCTATCGATAGATGGAGGATTGAGGTGGTGGAGGCCCAAGTGGGGGATTCAGTTTCTTCGGTTCACAAACGTGCCAACAGAGGTTGTATCTTGTAATCTCTGATTTATATTAATGGAAATATCTTTTCCTGTCCAATAATGTGTGTTTGGATGAATATTTTATCCATTGGATTATGTCAAATGCTTGTACATTATTGATTATATATGCTAGAATAGATCTAACACCATGATATATAGAATGCTTGTATTGTTTACTTGTTGTTGAGGAAGTAATCTATCAATTCAAGCTGAAATTGGAAAGCTCAACGGGGATCTACTTCAACCATCCGGAAAAAGATACGAGGTCTGATCCTTTAGTGTTAGACATCTAATTTCTATTCCATATTGGAAATGATTGATTTCTAGAGTCAAGTTGTCTGTTGTGGTACCCCAAGCCATAGGAATTTCTCTCCGTAACAATTGGATCACATAAATACATAAGTAGTCATTCATACACATAACACATTGCACACATAAGCATCTATAAATAAAATTTTATATATATAAACTGGTTTTGAGACACAAACTAAAGCCATAAGTTTTAAATTCATCCAAAATCTGGAGCCATTAAGTCTCTAGTACATATAAAAGGGAAAAAACTGAAGCTTCAAAGCTTTCAGTATAAATGAAATACAAAATGAGGAATCCACTCCGAGCTGATCCTCGTGCTAGTGGTAGTACATCAAAACACAAGCCACTTAGTGGATTAGCCTCCCAAAGTGTCTAGATACTCCTGCAATGTGGTGCTCGTAGCATGTAGGAAGGTCATATATCGAAATGCCATGATACTCCCACAGTTAGTCATTGAATATTATCCTCAATCTCTTGAATCTCTTCTTCAAACTCTACATTTCTGATAGCCATCTCCCTCACTGCTCCTCACCTATCTATGGGTGAGATTCTCGCTGGACATGAAGGTCCTATATCTGCACAAACAACATTGCATGTCTCAGTATCATTTCAAAATGAACAAAAAAATGAAATACAACATAAAATAAAAACATGTGGAATGGTATTATTCTTAACTCGATCATCCCATTGATCCCCTCGGGAAATGGGATGTCAGGGTCACCCCTCAAGTCCGCTTCAGCATAGACGTAGTCCTCCACCATCAGTATTTGGTCTTAGAGGCAACGAAAGAAGGTTGCATCATATTTGGCGGTGGGCCCTTTACCACCACCATGTCGGGCCATGGCCTCGACCTATCTCAACATCCTAAGATCCTCTACATCCTCCTATTTAAAGGTGCCTAGGGTCGCATCAATGGCACCCACTCAAGGAATAAGGACACCACTACTTCCCTGTAGCCAAATTGTTTCAGTTCCCCCCTTCGATACTTTGTCAACTAATATTTGAGACTTACTAGCAACCCCTCACACCAATTTAATATGATAGGATCCATACACTCAACCTCATACAACATGTGAGAACGAGTGGTCTGATGGGAAGCCCTGCTACCCGCTACCTTCTTAATCATGAATATTACAGTCCTTAAAGGTCGGTCCACAATATGCTTAATAGGGATCTTGCCTCCCTGAGATATAGTCCCCACCAAACAGTATTCATCAATGAGATCGTCTAAAAACATTATCCATCCTTGGGACCTGTAAGTACCACTAGACTCCCCCTTGGGGATAATCCAGTCAAGAAGTATATGTTTTCGACATATATGGTCAATATATGATTCCCAACCTGAAAATGTTGTTGTTCGGGATCCCACATATAGATCAAGTACTCCATCAATCGCACATAGTTCCTCATCCCTGGAACCTTGAAGTACTTCAGGAGTTTCCATTCTCTCAAAGCTCTCATAGTCATGGGATCATTTTTCGATGGAGTGTCATCGAGCTCGTGTTCTCGTTCTTTCCATATCACCATCTTGGGAGTCAAATTCCTATAATAATAAAAAATAGAACATCCATTAGCACTTTCTAGACTCCAAATCAAGAGGAGAAACTTAAAAATATTGCTTGGTTTTTAGTTTTTTGAGGAACCCTTGTAATTGATGCGCTTTCCCCAAGGGAACAGAGCTACGACGCTCATCCACCTAAGGAATAGAGGGTCTTCGATGCTTTTCCTCCTTTCAAGGGGTGTTTCGGTGCACCTCTAGAAAGGGAGAGAAGCGTCAGGATGCGCGCGTTCTCCCTCTGTGGGAATTGACCTCAAAACACCAAAAAACAAACTCAAAACAAAAAAATCAACCATGAAAGTGAAGAGTTAGGGCTTGGCTATTACCTAGTTTGAACAGTTTGGTTAGAGATGGCCTGTAACTCCTGGAATCTCCACCACAAAATACCTTTCTTTGCACAAGGTTTACCCAAATGTCAATAACAAAACACAATGGTGAAAAAATTGTTACTATTCCACTATTTGTAAGTTATTTTTTATTTTTTAGTGAAAATAATTAGTGTAATAATTAAATATTTAGGGTTTTTTCTCATGTTTTTCTATAGTTTCCAAGGTAAACTTTCTCTAACTTCGTTTCCATAGATTTCAGAGTATTTTTTTATTGTCTTGGCTACAAGTGAGTTTCTTTTTGTATTTTTCACACTTCGATTTAAGTTGAAAAAGTACCGAGTGCTTTTTATACCTTCAACATGCTCACTAAACACCTAGCGAGGAGGTATCGAGTGTACTTTTACTATTTTTTCAAACTCGTTAAAATGGATTATGAAAAAAGGACCCTTTACGAAGTCACTTTTAAGATATTTTCAGGCTCCCTAAACACGAAAATATTGCCAAGCGAACTTGATGTTTTCACGCTTGTAAAAGTATTTAAACGATCATCTAGTTGGTGATAGTTTACCCATTTTTTGGACCGATTGGACTCATTTACGAAAAAGGTACACTCTAGTTTATGGCAACTAGAAGAGTTCTCCTAGACATCAATTTATACTTTTTCGGGCCTTGGGGACTAAATTTATGAAAAAATCCACCTTGGAGTCTTCTTAGTCATTTCAAACTCTCTAAATGTGAAATGACGATTGAGTTTACCTTCCTCGGACTCTAAACCTTAAACGATGAAGGACCCTTTGTGGGAACGAACCTTTCCTTTCTCAGGTTCATAAAACATATGAGAATGGACTCATCACTTGATGAGCTACATCGAACATTTGTTACCCTTTTCAAACTCATTAAAAATCAAAGAGGTACTCATTCTTCACGATGGGGAAATTAAAGGAATGAAGAACATCTTTCATTTGTATTGATGGTAGCTCATAGTCCACCCTTGAACATGGCACCTATCTACATCTGCATTTCAAATAGGAATGGAGGTGTGGTAGAATACGGAAGGAATCTTCCTTGAACAAGGGAAGTATGCAGTATAGATCCTGAAGAGGTTTGGGATGATGGATTGCAAGGCCATAACCACACCTATGTCATTGAACATGAAGCTATTGAGTAATACTTCATCAGATACGGTTGATGACACAATGTATCATCAGATGATTTGTTTCTTGATGTACCTGATAGATATGAGACCAGATATTTGCTTTGTTGTCAACACATTGAGACATGTTCACCTGATGGTTGCAAAGCATATTCTGAGGTACCTAAAGGGTACAGTTGATTATGGGCTCAAGTATGAGGCTGTTATACACCTGAGTGGCACCTCTCCATCCGAGTGCTGATATCCCTCATGTCGGCACACAAAAGGACACTTATGGATAGAGGTTTTCCCTTAACACTATAGCTTGGCTTGTCAAGAAATACATTCTACCTTCATCTAGCTAGTTAGTTTGCCATTTAGCCATGTTGGGATGTATTCGCGACTCTCTTTATATACAACTCACGCATCATTCGCGAGTCTCCCTTATAGCAAGTCGCGAATCCTTGTATTCGCGGGTAGCGCTTATACAGAGTCACGAATCATTCGCAGGTTGCTCTACTACATACCCGCGAATGTGCCTCTTAACATGAAAACACAAAATCATGCGCTAATGGGAGTTTAGTTAAGTCATTTTACTTAATCTCCCTAACTGCTATAACCTCCCTAACCTTCGAGAACTGCCTTATTTCACCCATATAAATATAGGCCTTAGGGAGGGTTGTAGGTACTTACACTTTGGAGCAAAGTTATGCTGGTGGATTGTTCACAGAAGTCTTTGGAGCAGTGAAACTCAGAATCCTTTGGTGACAGAGGAGTCCTTGTCTCAGACGTTTGGTTGTACTCTCAACTTTCTCATTATTGATAATAAAGAGATTACTTCTTCCACATGTGTCTCATATATCTTGGTTTGATAATCGTTTATGCTTCAGCATTTCATATTTGATTTATCTAACCTGCTAACATATATATATGAATCATTCTATATCTGGAATATTGTCTCTGAACAGGTGAAAGAGGAGTGAACCTTGAAGACTTTGGAAGTGGAGCAGATTGGAAGAGGACTAGCAAGGATCCAACTTCGTTTAATAAGTAAGTTCTTCTAACCCTCCTATTTCCTATTCTGCACTTTAGAAGTCAATTGTCTGCAAGTGTTTGAGTATGTTGGTAACCCCTGACCTATGATTATTAGGTGCATAATCCCTTACAACAGAACTGGTGACTTCGCTGGGGAAGCCTAGACTGTTGTAGGTCATTTCTGTTATCCTGACCAGTTTGTCTGTGAGTCTGTTTGTGGTTTTTTATCCTGGCTCTTTCTTACTTGAGCGTTTGAAAGTCTTAGGGTTTTTTCTTTGCTATTGAGAAAAATTTTATACCCATTCGCGGGTTGTTCCACTGAACAGTCGCGAGTATAAAGTTGCATTTGCGGATTGTTATACTACACAGTCGCGAGCATTCGCAAGTTGCACTGTTAGACAGTCGCGAGTACTCCTGAAAGTTTGGATTTTTAAAGAAGAGTTTGCTTGTGTCTTTTCTTGTTATAGTCCTTGTTTTCTGAGAAGACTTTCTTTAAGAATGCTATAGAGTTTGCTTGATTTCCTCAGGTGATCACATCTTAGTGCTTTTTGAAATCCATTGAGTCTTTTTACTTGGTTTTATTTACTGTTTGCATCCTGAAGCATTTGGCCTGTTTGGGTTCTTGGTTAAAGTGTCTTAGTCCAGATCAGTGATCAGGGTCTTGGGCTCTATTTTTTCCAGTCTGCTTTCTAACAGTTGTTGGTTTGCACTTTCCTTTTTAAGTCTGCAGTGGTTTTGTGTCATTGTTTGCACCCAAGCTAGGGATCCTAGCCTGCTTCTCTTGCTGGTCTGTTGGTTCTATCAGCCTGGTTGTTTCAGTTTGTGGTTTATATACAGTTCATAAGTTTCAAGTTTACTCAAGCATAGTGCATTGTAGATGCATAGTAGTTTTTTTTGAGCAATTTTTAAAGTGAAAAACAAAACATAGTTAGTCTTTTGCATTGTGATTTTTGCATAAGTAGTGTTTGCTTCATTTTAAAAATATATAATCTCAGAAAATTACAAAAACATAGGCTTAGTTTCTCTTATCAGTGCTTTAGTTCATCAATACATATTTGAAAAAATGAAAAGAAGTTTGTTTTATAGTAGTAGTTTGATTTGAATGCACTTTACTTTCATTTATTTCTTGCTAAGTCAAAACACTATACAGTATATCACTTCCATTTCCTCTTGAGTAAGAAACAGCCCTTAAAATAAATGTATAAATTAAAATTTACTAGTAAGTTTTTATTTTTAGGGGCCTTTCACCTACTAGCTTAGGCTAGACTTGTGGGCTAGGGAGTGTAAACTTCCCACAAGTTATAAACTCAGACGTAGTGGACCGTTCTTTAGGTAAATCCTTGATTCTATCACTGTATCTGGGAAGCTCCTCTCAAACGGGAGTTAAGCACTAGGCTGCGTGGAGGCTTGGACAGAGGAGATAACCCTCCAAATCCTTGTCAAAACGTAACCCAGGACTTTTACGCATCTGGGGATTCTGTCCTAGATAGAGTTTCGGGCTCAGCTACCCTGCCCATGCGTACGAGTTCGGCTGACGACTGTCCCCCCAGACAGCTGGTATTGTCAAGGTAGCCTTTAGTCTCTTGTCTTTTAGGGTTCATACCTAGGTAAACCGGAAGGTTATTTCTGGTTCACCTTCAACGGGCTTGGAAGGTAACCCTTGTGGAAAGTGCAGGAGGGTGGTGGGTGATTCCTCCGCTTGTGCCTGAGAACCCCTCAAGGATGCCAAGTAATTGTTCATCAGCTTTCTTCGAGAAAGCATATCTTTATACCCTGGTTTGATTGCTTGAGACTCTAGGATCTTTTTAGTGTATGCTCTGTGGATTTGCTTGTGTTTAGTTGACCTAAGGGTGTGATTAGTCAAATTTTTAATTCTGGAGGACCAACTTGTTAGAAGGTCAAGAAGGTTGAGAAACCTTCCTCCTCTCACTGCATTGGAGCCTCCACCTTTACCCCAAAGGCGGAGATTAGGCACAGACGGTTATTTTGAACAAGTAGGAGTAAGTGAGGTTCTTGGTGAACCAAAATTGATAGCTAACCGTTTTGATTTTTACACAGTCGAGATAGAAGAATTACAGACTGACGAGTTTGCAAGAAATTTTAACACCCCCTTGACTGATCTTAACGATCCTGTGATCGTCCAAGTTAGACCTTTTAGTTCACCAGTAGTAGGTGTACCTTTGAGTAGAGTCATGTCTTCTACGGAAGAAAGTTCTTTTGTGTTTACCTCAACCCTTCCGGTTGAAGGGGTGCTACCTCCCCCGGTTAGTGCCCCTAGATCTAGTTTGCCTTCTACCCCTTTGACTCCAGTGATCCGGGTGGTTCAACCACTGGTTCACTCCAACATAGGAGGTATTTCTGGTAACACGGTTGCTGGGATCCCCAGTATACCTACCATTCCTTCATCTTTCCCTTACACTACTCAGAGTGGTCCGGTAGGATCCTCGGCTTATGTCCAAGGATTTCCTTGGAATGGGGGGAATATTCCCCCATCCAGTCCATACGTAGGTCCAACTCCTTCATACGTAGGAGTGCAGTTTGGGGGCAACACCTCTTATGGGCAAAGCTTCCATACCCCTATTTCGGTCCCATACTCGAGCTCTCCCTTCTCTTTGTTTAGTGGAGGGATACCTGCTCCAGTCTTTCAGACCCCAGCTTCTATGGGGATGGCCCAAACCATGTACACTGCACCTCCCACCCAAAATCCTGTGGCCTACGGATGGAATCCATTTCAAAGCAACCTTCCCACTTCACAATCGGTGTCATGGGGAAACCCCAACTTTACCTATGGGCATTCGGGGGCTGGACCCTCTAATCCCCAAGCTGGCACATCTAGTACACCGGTTAGGCCCAAACTTCCTTTTCTGTCAACTTTGAACTTGCCAGACTTATCAAAATTGATGAATGACCCGGTGAGGCATGACCCTTTGTGGCCACCTGTTCCCACCAAACTGCCCTCGAACATCCCTAATTTCGAAGGTAAGGCTGGTGAAGATCCTGGGGCTCATGCCACCACCTTCCATTTATGGTGTTCTTCCAACTCATTGAATGAAGATTCAGTGAGATTGAGGCTGTTCCAGAGGAACTTGACTGGCACTGCGGCAAAATGGTACATTGAGTTTCCTTCTGCTACTTTTAGTCGTTTCTGGGACCTAGCTAGTGCTTTCCTCAATCACTTTCAGCTTCCGGTCCGTTACAATTTCGGAACAGATTTGTTGTCTACTTTCAGACAAAACAAGGCAACCCACATCTCGGATCATATCCAAGAGTGGAGGAGGCGAAAGATTCTTATCAAAGCTACCATCCCTCCTGAGTTTCTATTAGAGCGGTTCCTTAAGTCATTATTGCCATACATATCTAAGGATGTTTCCACATCAGGAGTGACTAGTGAAGAAGAAGCCATACTGAGGGCCCAGCAGTTGGACTTGATTTATTCACAGTCTGGAATTCTATATGAAATTATCCCTGAGGCACAAAGGCCTTCGCATGAGGCCGAGAAACCCAAGCCTGGACCCCATGCCGATGGTGTGGTTGGGTCCGTAAACTCTCCCACTGTAGAGTCTTTGACAAAACAACTTCACCAATTGTCTGTCAAACAGTCTAGGCGGAGGCAGCAAAGGCTGCCCCCTCCTCCCAAAGTGCAAATGTTTTTGCACAAACCTCTTCGAAGGGCAATCAGCAGCCCGACGGGAAGAAGAAGAAAGGTGAAAAGGGAGAGGGAAATCAAAATCAAAACAAGCCAAAGCCCGCAAATAATGCTGATGGGGGAAAAAAGGAAAAGAAGAAAGTCAAGTTCCCTTGTAAGTTGTGCTAAGGGGACCGCCTTACTCATCTTTGTCCCCTTATGGAACAAGCTCAGAAGCTGTTACAAACGCAACCACCGGCTGTCCTGAAGGATCCATTTCCCCAAGGGCAGAATTCTGCTTCAGCTTCTACCGTAGCAGGGGGCACTCAAGCTGGCCCTGACCCCAATTATATCAACATGGTTAGATCCTCAACTTTGTTACAAACCAGGAACAAAAACTATGAGAAAGAGACCGATGAGAAGGGTAAAGCCGTAGTTGAATCTTCCAACCCTCTCACTATAGAGAAACCTGCGGAAATAATGCCAAAGATACGCAAAGGTGTCTTTAAGAAGACTTTGCATAACCCAAATGCCAGAGCCATTTCTAACTACTCTGTGGTCGAAGATTTGGCTCAGACTCCGTGTGCAATGTCTGCTTTAGAGGTGCTACAGAGTTGTCCTGCTCAGCGGGATGCCATCTTAGCAGCTTTAGGTAGCATGGACTCTTCGAGTCTCACTGCGAAATTTCATCTCTCTGATGTTAAAATTCACCTCCCTTACCATGTAGCTCTATCGATAGATGTTGTCCATGGTGGTAAGACCATTAGACGAGCAGTTGTTGATGAGGGAGCCTCTACTTGTGTTATGTCCCTGGCCTGTTGGAAAGCTCTTGGATCCCCAGAGCTGGTCCCATCAACCACTTTACTTACTGCTTTTGATGGAAGGTCTTTCTGTCCACATGGTATCCTGCCTGCTTTTGAGATTAAGTTGGCTGGCAAAGCAGTGTCTATTGAAGTTGAAGTGATTGATGCTCCATTGGACTACAATTTGCTTCTGGGTAGGAATTGGACTTATGCAATGTCTGCTGTTGCATCAGCTGTCTTTCGTGTCGTGGTTTTTCCACATGAGGGCAAGGTGGTCACTGTTGACCAACTTGATTTTACCCAAAAAGGCCGCTTAGAGTCTAAAGATTCCACTGTGCCATTGGTTGATCAGGCCAAACCTGTTGCACAGAGCTTGGGGGCTAGAATGTACGCATCATTGATGGGCACATTCGATATTCCAGCTCCAGTCCTTTATATCATTTCTACTACTGTAGGGAATTCCATTGATTCGGTGGTCGATAGGACTGATCCTTGGGTCCTCCCAACCCCTCAGGAACCGGAAGTGCCCTTATCTGCAGTGGAAGTGGCATATCAAGCTATTACCCAAAACACTGTTGATCCCATTCTAGATCCTCTTACAGTCTCGGATGATCTGGAAGAAGTCTATATGCCCGCATGGGTGGAAAACTCTTTACATTCCATAGATTGCTTAGACACTATTTTACCTTCCAATGAAGCTATTCTGGAAGCTATGTGTGTACGTGATAAGATATGTGAGGATCTTCATCACCGATCTTATTTCCTTCCAGAGCTAAGCAAGATAGAAAACCAAGAGTTTCATGTGAGACTGTTGGATGATGTTGATACACCTGTCAACCCTTTACATAGGGAAGGAGTGTTTGCCGAGGGGAATATGGCAAACATTTCTGCCACTATACCGATCAACATCTCTGTAAAACCAGATGTCGTGGAAAATATCTATATAGGTGCAAACTGCTCTCCGGAGGAGATTGCCATTTATACTGCCCTTTTCAAGGAATTTCGCGAATATATTTGCCTGGTCATATGAGGAGATGCCAGGAATTGATCCATATATTGTTCAACATGAGATCCCAACCTATCCTGATGCCAAGCCAGTTCGGCAAAAATTACTCCCCGTGAACCCGCGTAAAGCGGCGGCTGTGAAGGAAGAGGTTGAAAAGCTGTTGAAAGCAGGTTTTATATATCCCGTAGCTTTGACTGAATGGGTGTCCAACCTAGTTCCTGTTGATAAAAAGCAAGGGACTATTCACGTTTGTACGGACTTTCGAGACCTTAACAAAGCCTGTCCTAAGGACAATTACCCCACACCATTTATTGATCAGATCATAGATGCATGTGTAGGTAGTGAAGTATTCTCATTTATGGATGGTTTCTCCGGCTACAATAAAATCCAAATCAAACCGGAAGACCAGCATAAAACTGCTTTTATTTTCCCTTGGGGTACATTTGCGTATAGAAAAATGCCCTTTGGATTGAAAAATGCAGGGGAAACCTTTCAACGAGCCATGAACTTTTCTTTTCACGACATAAAAGCCATTGTCGAGCCTTACCTTGATGATCTTCCTGCTCATTCTCGTAAGAGGATCCAGCATCCAGATCATTTACGGTTGATTTTTGAGAGATGCAGATACTATAAAATTCACTTGAATCCCCACAAGTGTGTTTTCTGCGTCGAGTCAGGTAGATTGCTTGGATTCATTGTCTCTAGTAGGGGCATTTAGGTGTATCCTTTAAAAGTGGAGGCCATTGTAAATCTGCCTCCTCCTTGTTCACTTAGGCAACTTCAGAGTCTACAAGGAAAGTCTAACTTCCTTCGATGTTTTATCGTTAATTATGCCAAGATCACTAAAGGTTTCATGCGCCTGCTTAAACAGGACACCCCATTTGTATGGGATGAAACTGCACAACTCGCGTTCGAGGCATTGAAAAAATCCTTGTTGTCGGCTCCTTTATTACGCCCACCAGATTATTCTAGGGATATTATATTATATATGGCCGCGTCGGAGTCTACCATTGGGGTAGTGCTAGTTCAGGAGGACGACAAGCTCATTGAGCATGTTGTTTATTATCTTAGCTGCGCTCTAGTTGGACCTGAACTTAAGTACTCCCACATCGAGAAGTTAGCCTTAGCAGCTGTTTATGTTGTACAGAGGTTACGGCACTACATCTTACTGAGGACCACTACTGTAATGGCGGATGTAAACCCTTTCCAATATGTTTTATCCCGACGGATTGTTGGTGGAAAATTCAATAAGTGGATAGTCATTCTCCAAGAGTTTGACTTAGTTTTCCAATCCGCTAAATCCAAAAAGTCCTTAGTTTTTTCCGAGCTTATAGCAGAATTCCCTACGGAAGAAGATGTAGTGATTGAGGATGACTCATTTCCAGATGAGCACATCTTCCTCATATCCACCTCTGATCCTTGGTACGGAGATATCCTTATATATCTCCAGACTTTGAAGTATCATACCGCTTACTCTAGGGAAGACCGACGCAAGTTACGCCTTCATGCTAAAAACTACCTCATTATAGGAGATACATTATATCGACGAGGGGTAGATTCTGTCTTGCGTCGATGCCTTACTCATGAGGAAGCGGAGATTGTCCTAAATGATTCCAATAGCAGAGCGTCTGGGGGTCATTTATCTAGGTTAGCAATGGCCCAGAAGATATTACGTGGTGGGTATTTATGGCCCACCATCTTTAAATATTGTGTGGAAGCTGTGAAACGCTGTCATCCGTGTCAGCTTTACACCAGAAAAATGCGGTCGCATCCTGCTCCCTTGTTTCCCGTTGTCTCGGTAGGCCCCTTCATGAAATGGGGGATCGATTATATGACATGCAACCTAGCCTCGGCTGGGGGGCATAAATACATCATTGTCGTTGTTGACTATTTCACAAAATGGGCAGAGGCAATGCCTACTTTCAAAGACAATGGGGAAACAGCAGCTTTCTTCGTGTTTAATCAGATTATTGATAGGTTTGGTATTCCCAAAGTGATTGTCACTGACCATGGCAGTCATTTCCAAAATCACATGATGACAGAACTGACCACCATGCTTGGATTTCGACAAGAACATTCTTCTCCATATTATCCGCAAGCAAATGGTCAGGTTGAGGCTGTAAACAAGACTTTTAAAACTATTCTTAAACGTACTATTGATGCAGCCCGCTCGAATTAGCACATCATGTTATATCCTGCTCTTTGGGCTTATCGAACCAATGTCAAGACTGCTACGGGTTTTTCCCCTTTCCAACTCGTTCACGGGGTGGAAGCTATTATGCCGATTGAATGCGAAATCCCATCCTTGCAGATAGCTATTCATGTGCTACCTGACACAACTGATCTTGAGGAACGGTTGCTCCATTTAGAACACCTTGATGAACAACGTAGAGAAGCGTTGACTGCAAATCAGGCTCATAAGAATAGGGTTAAATCTCAATACGATAAAACGGTCAAACCTAGGGTTTTCTCTGAAAGGGAACTTGTCTTTCTCTGGGACCAGGATAAAGAGCCTCTGGGGGCAGGAAAATTCAAGGCCATGTGGTTGGGACCCTATGTTGTGTCTAAATTTTTGAGTAAAGGCGCATATGAATTAGTGGATTATGATGGGAATAAGCTTCCTGAGCCTAGAAATGGGCTCTACCTAAAGAAGTACTATGCTTAGGCTTAGCACTTTTTCTTGTATATTAATGTATGTATTTTTATGTACATTAGGTTGTCAGTTTCGTTTTTTATACTATCTGCTGGTTGTTGCAGATGTCTTCCGAGATATATGTAGGTTTTGCTGATGGCACCAGCCGTCACACTTGTAACCTGCCTTCGGTAGCATGGGTTATTTATTCCCCCTCAGGACAGCTTGTTGCCGCGGGAGGCGCTTGTCTAGGTCCTGCTTCTAATAATGTTGCTGAGTATAGGGCTGTAATTGAGCTCCTATGGGATGCTTTGTCACGAGGTATCACCTAGCTTGAAGTCCGTTTGGATTCTCAATTGGTTGTTTCCCAGCTTAATCAAGCCTATCAGGTGCGTAATCCTACATTGTTACGTCATTTCATGCAAATTCGTTTATTGGAAAGACATTTTAAAGTAATTAATTTCAATCACATTCCACGAAACCAAAATTCATTAACTGATGCATATGCTAATTATATTTTGGACTGGCATCTCACACACATTTTATAAAATATACAGCAAAC
>LPNX010178176.1:131548-169937 GCA_001517045.1 Pseudotsuga menziesii
ACATTTAGCCATGTTGGGATGTATTCGCGACTCTCTTTATAGACAACTCGCGCATCATTCGCGAGTCTCCCTTACAGCAAGTCACGAATCCTTGTATTCGCGGATAGCGCTTATACAGAGTCGCGAATCATTCGCGGGTTGCTCTACTACATACCCACGAATGTGCCTCTTAATATGAAAACAAAAAATCACGCGCTAATGGGAGTTTAGTTAAGTCATTTTACTTAATCTCCCTAACTGCTATAACCTCCCTAACCTTCGAGAACTGCCTTATTTCACCCATATAAATACAGGCCTTGGGGAGGTTTGTAGGTACTTACACTTTGGAGCAAAGTTATGCTAGTGGATTGTTCACAGAAGTCTTTGGAGCAGTGAAACTCAGAATCCTTTGGTGAAAGAGGAGTCCTTGTCTTAGACGTTTGGTTGTACTCTGAACTTTCTCATTATTGATAACAAAGAGATTACTTCTTCCACATGTGTCTCATATATCTTGGTTTGATAATCGTTTATGCTTCAGCATTTCATATTTGATGTATCTAACCTGCTAACATATATATATGAATCATTCTATATCTGGAAGATTGTCTCTGAACAGGTGAAATAGGAGTGAACCTTGAAGACTTTGGAAGTGGAGCAGATTGGAAGAGGACTAGCAAGGATCGAACTTCGTTTAATAAGTAAGTTCTTCTAACCCTCCTATTTCCTATTCTGCACTTTAGAAGTCAATTGTCTGCAAGTGTTTGAGTATGTTGGTAACCCCCGACCTATGATTATTAGGTGCATAATCCCTTATAACAGAGGCGAATCAAAAGATTAACCTGGAAGGCTATGTTGATTGGGCAGGTAGTTCCATCAATAGGAAGAGCACTTCAAGGTGTTGCTTCAGTATGGGATCAGGTGTGATCTCTTGGTTTAGCAGGAAGCAGTCCTGTGTGGCACTGAGTACAACTGAAGCAGAGTATGTCGCAGCTTGTTCAGCTAGTTGTAAGGCAGTATGGCTGAGGAAGCTACTGTCTGATTTATTTGATCTCTAGTTGGATGCTACTTGTATATATTACAACAACTAGAGTTGTGTGAAGTTGTCGAAGAACCCAGTGTTCCATGACATAAGTCGAAGTATATCTAGATCAAGTATCACTATATCAGGGATATGGTGCAGAGTGGAGCAGTGAAGCTCCAGTATGTTGTGACGGACGAACAGATAGCTGATGTGTTGATGAAGCCATTAGCCAAAGTGAAGTTTGAGTACTCCGGGGAGAAGCTTGGTGTTCTCCAGATCGAGGTTCCTTCCAAGGGGAAGTGATGAGTCCATGAGCTATTCTGACATGGTGAGAGGATTGGTTCCTTCCAAGGTCAGATGTAAGGGCTGAGCCATTCTGTCATGGTGAGAGGATTGGTTTCTTCCATGTCAGATATGAGTGCTGATCAATTCTGATGTGGCTGTAGGATTGGTTCCTACATGATCAGATATAAGGGCTATTGCCATTCTTGGAATGGAGGTGCCTGGTCAGTTAGCGGGAATACTCGGTCTAGGATTGAGGACCATTCTGATATGACTGTGGGATGCGTTCCCACATGATTAGACATGAGTGCATGGCCATTCTGATGTGATTTAGGGATGTGTTCCCACTTGATTAGATATAAGGGTTGATGCCATTCTCTAGGAGAATGGAGGCACCTTGTCAGTTACTAGGAACCCTCAACCTGGGGTTGAGAGCCTTTCCAGCAAGGTTGCTAGAAGTGTTCCCACATGGTTTGATGTAAGTGCAGAGCCTTTCTGACATGGTTGTGGGATGTGTTCCCCCCATGGTCAGATGTAAGTGCAGGGCCATTCTGACATGGTTGCAAAATGTGTTCCCCCCATGGTCAGATGTAAGTGCAGGTCCCTTCTGACATGGTTGCGGGATTTGTTCCCCCAATGGTCAGATCTAAGTGCAGAGCCTTTCTGATAGGGTTGTGGGATGTGTTCCCGCATGGTCAGATGTGAGTGCTAGGCGTGCCTTTTTGTCATGGTGTTGGATGTGTTCCTCTCATGGTCAGATGAAAGTGTTGGGCGGGCCATTCTGACTTAGTGTCAGATATAAACGCTGAAGAAGACCTACATGGAGGCTAGGCCTACAACCAGCATGAAAAAGGGTTGGATCTGTAGAAATTCCTGTGATGAGAAGAATCATGAGATAGCACCCGTGATGATGATCCAGCAGTTATGATCCAAATCGAGTGATGATCCAGATCCAATGATGATGTTCCAGTGATGATCCAAATCCAGTGATGATCCAGATCTGAAGATGAAGATGACAAGGACTCGGTGATGATTCAGATGATACAGAGAAGAAGACTTGTGCTGATAAATTGTGTCGAGAGAATACCTTTCTAGTTAAGAGGGAGTGTTGATGTAATTGTAGCTTCGGAATGTATTCACTTGTATATCTTATGTATTGTACCCCTATGTTTATTCCGGGATGTGTCTGTAATGTACTTGAGTCATGTCATGCCCCAATATTCCTATCAGGAGGTTCTATAATGTAAACAAGTCATGTCAAGTCATTGTGGGTAAACCTCCTATTGATCAAAGGTTAAAGTCCCCACAAATGTGGGGCCCTAGGGTTATTAGACTATCCTAGAGAAATCGAACATAGGTGAGTCATTGTAAGTCAGGGCAATAGTCCCCATCGTTGTGTTAAGGATAAACCTCCTTGTTGGTCGAAGGAGGCAATTGTTAAGTGAGGATGACATGTTGGAGTGGGATTCAAGTGAACGAAAGAAAATAAATACAGAGTGAGTCTCTCTATTTATCACACACACACTCACTCATTGGGGCGCATAAGTGAGAGGAGAAGTTGTTGGGATCAGAGAGAGAGACTACTACTGTCGAGAGATGATCTTTATGTTTTCGAGTTTTACTTTTGGTGCTAATTCTATCTCTGAGGAAGTTGCGGGGTTTTCTCCTTTATGGTTTCCCTGAGGAAAATTCTTTGTGTCTCTTGTCTCTTGTGTTTATTACTGTGCATGTTATTCTCTCAGTTAAAGATCCTAAGATCATAATGCTAGCTTGAATGATAAAAATCTAACACTATGATATCAGGAAAAATATCTAGCAAACCATTTCACCTATCATATTCCTCTAGCTTCATAATTTGGGGGGCATTCTATTACACCCAATGAATGTCCTAATGCTCCAATCCCTTGAAGTGTCTGGCCAAAACTTTCTTTTGGGGCCTTATTGCTCAATCTTAGGTAGTCTGGCACACCTTGCTTCTTAGCACAGGGCATTAGACCTGTCTGATGCCTATTGTCCACTAGCATAAGACATCAGTGGCTCCTGTCACATGACCACAAAGAGCGTCAACGCACTTAGCCCTATCACAAGGAGCGTCAACAGTCTAAAAAAAAGAGAAGATTTGAGAAGCTTCTAGGTGAAAGTTCTCGTGGAGGATGATCCTAACTACTTGGGAGAGCTGGCACTCGACCTCCTAACCCCTAGGGATCATTCCCTATCTTCCTCCCAAAAGATCTCAACCCATTTGGGCTTCCTTTGGCCTATAAAACCAAGTTACATGGACCATGCGAAGGGGAGGGCAAAAGAATATCCTTATGTTGTTGGATTCAAGTCTAGTATAGAAGGCAAAGAGAAAGTAGTTGTGAGTAAGAGGTTGCATAGTTTGTAGTTTGTGTGAGTGAGTCAAATTTATTGTAAAAGCAAAGCTTCGACATCAAGGCTTTGGTTGTAGCTTTCGTTTCTCATCTTTAATACAAAAATGTTTCCCTTTCCCGTAAATGATTCACATTAATGTTGATTGTTTGTTACTAGTTAGATCACTGATTTATCTTGTTGCACTCGTTTTCTTGTCTTGCTTTTGTATTCTTTGCAGGTATAGTTGATTGCACAAGGATTTACAAAACAAGGACAACCTGCCACACCTAAGGTAAAGAGAGCTTGACAGTCAAGTAGATCAATTATCTAGGGAGAGGATACATCGTTGTGTCATTCTGTTCTAGACTTGCACCATGCAAGCTAGGGGAACAAACTATGTCCGCACTGATTGAAATATTTTGGGTAACATTAATCAACCGAGATTTGAAGGATTACACTTTAAATAGCAAGGTGTTCCAGCCAAAACCATATTAGCAAGATTTAGCCCTATGAAAAATTCCTCTAAAAAATATTATTAAAATTTAAGTAATTACAACTAGAATAACTTTCAACCTTATAAATAAATATAACTCAAATTATTTTAAAATAATGATTTTTCAAAATAAATCAAAATAAACACATTTTAAATAAATCTATTACTATATAACACTTTACATATGTAACACATTATTTAATCAATATCTGAAAAATTGGTATTCATATTAGTATTAGACCAAAACTATCTAAAATGAAAAAAATACTACAAGTATTAGAATTATCTCTACAATGACCAAAACTATCCAAACTAAAACTTTTTAATGGTTTCATAATATATTTTTTTCACATGGAAATATGCACGAAAACCCCGGCCATCCTGTTAGGAGAAGGCCTAACCTCAAATGACTTAATGCTTGAACCCCGTGACGTCCCCGAACCGAGAGAGTGTACACATGTCTTACCAATTGAGTTAATGGTTTCATAATCTACTCTAATAGCAATAGCCACGATACAGGTGCTGGAGATTTTACTAGTTCAAAACGGATCATTAGAGTCGTCATTGATAATGCACCAAACAATACTTGTTGGGGCATTGCATTTATGGAATATACCGGCCCTGTGGTGTCAGCAATATAGTCCGTGCAACCTTAAGATTGCTGGTTCTATCTGTTCTCAAGCGATTATGGAAAGCTTGGCAATGGGTGTCTTCGTAACTCTGGTATGATTATAAGGATAATTAATGACGGTGTTATTTTTAAAATTTGATTGTGTAGGCAACATACAATTCACTTGTCCAACATTGTTCCTCCAAAAGAAAGGAAACATGGAAAGGGGCATATGAAAAACTTCTTAAGGTATAGTCACTAACTCACCAAGTATTAGAGAGGAAGAGTTGGATTATTGAGGAAATGAAAATGCTACACTTTCATAATGCAACTCAGAAAAGCTAGAAGGTGTTTGTGCATGTGTTGTCTAAAATTTGTGCTCATGAAGTTGAGGAAAAAAGTATGCTATCTAGTTCTTTCTTCTCTATTCTATATTGCTGCCACATTTTCCTTATGGAATTAATTTGGCTGCAACACTTTTCTTCACATGGAATATGGAAGTTCTAGCTGATGTAGAGTTGGGGATTCATTAACCATGTATATAAAATATGGTGTGCATAGTATTCTATCTTCTTCTTTTTCAACTTTCCTTCTCCCAATGTTCCAAATCATGCCTAGTTTTCCAAAGAAAAATATAAAAAGGCATCCTCATCCTATATTCTATGGCCCCATGAATATGCTTATATCCAATGTTGTTGGAGATCATGTAGATCTCCCAATGCAAGCACTGCAACATCACCTGGGAAGCAACTAAACATTATGAATTGGAATAACAATATACCCTAACCATTTTTCCTTGTGCATACTTATTAGCTTGATGGAAGAAGGAAATTTTCTCATAACATGGTGGATAGGATCCATGTGAAGCACCAACTATTGGGTTGATCATCCTCTTTTGATTCTCCTTATTGATCCACGTATACATGGATCTAGGATGATCATGCTTATCTACTATATCCTTGGCATCCACACTAACATAATTTTTGTTGATAGGTCTCATATAGTGGTACTCTTACTGTTGCTAGGGAATAGTGATTTTTGCAATCCCATTAAGCCAATTTCTTGGTTTTTGTTCAAAACTCCTAGAAAATGTTTATGGATTTCATAACTTGATTGATCATTTATTGTGAACTTATGCAATCTATCATCCTTTGTCGACCATTAGATACTCAAAGTTGTGTATTGATCCTTTTTACCATTATAGAGGACTTTGTAAGTTAAGTTCCCAAATTCTTAAAGGGTGCTAGCTCAATGGAAGAGCGCCTGCCTTACAAGCAGGAGGTTGGTGGTTCGATTCCTCCATGCCCTAATGATATTATAATATCAGTTGAAAACAAATAAATTAGTAAGCACAAAATAAGAGATAAGTGACCAAACAAAATGACCAAAATTCATATAGAAAATTACTAAAAATGACTAAATTAGTGACCAAAAAATGAGAGATGCGAAACTAGACATTAAAAAGGATGCAACATGTGGCACTGATGATGAAGCCAAACATGGCATTGATATGGTAGAAAAATAAGACGTTACTTTAGACACAAAACATGGCGCTACATAGGAAGCAAAATATGGTGTAATAATAGAAGAAATATTTGGCGTCATTTTGGTAGCAAAGCACAATGCAAAAAAGGAAGCAAAAATTGGTGTGAATTTGGAAGCAAAAATTGGCACATATTTGGAAGTAAAACATGGTGCAAAATGGGATGCTAAAGTGGTAGCAAACATGGACGCTAATTTGGATGCTAACATGGTGCTATCAAGGATGAAAATATGACATTAACGGGGATGTCATTTAAGAAGCAAAAGCGGACACTCGCTAGGGAGAAAAATAGGACGTTATTTATGTTGGATTTTTAACATTAAGCTAGCATTATTAGGATCTTTAACTGAGAGAATAACAAGCATAGAAATCAAATTCAAGAAACAATGAACACAGTGTATTTCCTTGAGAAAACCGTAAATGGAGAAAACCTTGCAACTTCCTCATAGATAGAATCAGCACCAAAAGTAAAACCCCAAAACAGTAAGATGATCTCCTGACAGTAGCAACCTCTTTCTTCCTAGCCCCAATGTCTTCTTATTCCTCATCTATGCGCTACAACTAAGTGTGAGTGAGTGTGTTATAAATAGAGAGGCTAGCTCTCTATTTATACTAATTCCTGATTTGACTAAACCCTACTAGGGCAGACTTCACTAGGTGATTCTAATAACCCTAGTGCCCCCGAACTGCAGGGACTTTAACCCTTGAACAATAGGAGGGTTACCCATAATGACTTGACATGACTTGTTTACATTATAGATCCTCCTGATCGGAACATTGGGGCATGACATAACTCAATTACATTACAGACACATCCCAGAATAAACATCGGGGTACAAGACATAAGATATATAAGTGAATACATTCCGAAGTTACAATTACATCAACACTCCCTCTTAACTAGGAAGGTATTCTTTCGGCACAATTTTCAGCACTGGTCTTCTTGTCTGTATCGACTAGATCATCTCGTCATCTTCATCTTCAGGTTGTCTTCATCTTCAAGTTGTCTTCATCTTCAAGTATTCTTCGTCTTCAATTCATCATCATCTTCAAGTCTTCTTCTTCTTCAAGTATTCTTCATCTTTGAGTCTTCTTCGTCTTCAAGTCATCATCATCTTCAAGTCTTCTTCTTCTTCAAGTCTTCTTCATCACGGGATCTGGATCATCACTACTGGATCATCATTGTATCATCATCAAATCTAGATCATCACTTGATCTAGATCATCATCAAGTCTAGATCATCATCACATCTGGATCATCACTTGATCTAGACCATCATCAAGTCTGGATCATCATCATCATCGGTGCTATCTCTCGATTCTTCTCATCACAGGAAGTTCTATAGAGCCAGCCATTTTTCATGCTTGTTGTAGGCCTACCCTTCATGTAGGTCTTCATCGGTGCTTATATCTGACCCTAAGTCAGAATGGCCCGCCCAACTCTTACATCTGACCTCATCTTATGAGAAAGGCACACCCAGCACTCACATCTAAACTCATCTTGTTAGAAAGGCCCAGCACTCACATCTGACCATGTGTAAACACATCGAGCTAGAATGGCTCAGCACTTATATCCGGCCATGTGCGAACACACCACATCAAAAGGGCTCTGCACTTACATTCGACCATGTTCGAAAACACCGCATCGGAAAGGCTCAGCACTTATATTCGACCATGTTCGAAAACACCGCAACAAAAGGGATTTGCACTTACATTTGACCATGTTTGAAAACACTATATCGAAAGGGCTCTGCACTTACATCCGACCATGTTTGAAAACACCGCATCAGAAGGGCTCTCAGTCCCATACTGAGGATTCCTGGTAACTAACCAGGTGCCTCCATTCTCCTAGAGAATGGCATCAGCCCTTATATCTAATCAAGTGGGAACACATCCCTCAATCACATCATAATGGCCATGCGCTCACATATAATCATGTAAGACTACACTGCCTACAGTCATATCAGAATGGCCCTCAATCCCAGACTGAGTTTTCTTGGTAACTGACCAGGTGCCTCCATTCCAAGAATGGCAATTAGCCCTTACATTTGATCATGTAGGGACTATTACTACAGTCACATTAGAATGGCTTAGCACTCATATATGACATGGAAGGAACCAAATCCTCTCACCATGATAGAATGGCTCAGCCCTTACATCTGACCATGGAAGGAACCTAATCCTCTCACCATGTCAGAATGGCTCTCGGTCTCATCATTTACCCTTGGAGGGAACCTCGATCTGGATAACAACAAGTTTCTCCCTAAAGTAATCAAACTTCACTCTAGCTAATGGCTTCATCAATACATCAACTATCTGTTCCTTCTTCGCAACATACTGGAGCTTCACTACTCCTCTCCGCACTATATCCCTAATATAGTGATATTTGATCTCAATATGCTTCGACTTGTCATGGAACACAGGGTTCTCTGACAACTTCACACAAATCTAGTTGTCGCAATATATACAAGTAGCATCCATCTAGAGATCAAATAAATAAGACAGTAGCTTCCTCATCCATACTGCCTCACAAGTAGCTGAACAAGCTACAACATACTCTGCTTCATCTGTACTCAGTGCCACACAGGATTGCTTCCTGCTAAACCAAGAGATCACACCTGATCCCATACTGAAACAACATCCTGAAGTGCTCCTCCTATCGATGGCACTGCCTTCCCAATATGAATCAACATAGCCCTCTAGGTTAATCTTCTAATTTTCCTCGTACTTGAGCCCATAGTCAACTGTACCCTTCAGATACCTCAGAATATGCTTTGCAGCAATCAAGTGAACATGTCTTGGATCTGTCAGGAACTAGCTCAAGGTGTTCACAGCAAAGCAAATATATGGTCTCGTGTTCATCAGGTACATTAAGGACCCAATCATCTGACAATACATTGTAGCATCAACCGCTTCTGATGAAGCATCACTCAATAGCTTCAGGTTTGATGCCATAGGTGTGGTTATGGCCTTGCAGTCCATCATCCAGAATCTCTTTAGAATCTCTACTGCATACTTCCCTTGTCCAAGGAAGATTCCATCTGCATTCTGCCACACCTCCATGCCTAAGAAATAGTGCATCATACCCAAGTCCTTCATTTCGAACTCAGCAGCAACTTTCCTCTTCGTATCAGCGATCAACCCATCCATACCTGTTACAAACAGATCATCCACATACAGTAGGAGTATCACTGGGTTGCCATCTTCAACCTTGTAGTAAAGGTTGGAATCTACTTTACTCTTGGTAAATCCCAAACTGGATAGGAAACCATCAATTCTACCGTACCATGTCCTGGGTGCCTGTTTCAAACCGTATAGGGCTTTCTTCAATCTACATACATGAGACTCTCTATCATGTGTCTCAAAACCGAGTGGCTACTCCATATACACTTCCTCTTCCACTACACCATTCAAGAAAGCAGTCTTGACATCCATCTAGTGTATCTTGCATTTCATCAATACAGCCAGAGCAAGTACTGATCTGATGGAAGTGTATCTAGCTACAGGTGCAAAGGTTTCTTCATAATCTATTCCTTCTTTCTAGGAGAAACCACGAGCCACAAATCTTGCTTTATGTTTCTCGATGCTGCCATCTGCAGCATGCTTGATCTTGTAGATCCATTTGGAAGTTACAATGGAATTCCCTTCTGGTCTTGGGACAACATCCCAAACATCATTCTTCATGATTGATTGATACTCTTCGATCATAGCATCCTTCCACTCTTTCCGTTCTGCCGATTCTTCATAGTTGGAAGGTTCCTTATCAATAATGTCACATAGTAAGGCTACATAACTAGAGCAAGATCTAGTTCTCTTTCTTCCTCTAGGTTTTTCTTCTGAAGCTCCATATCTTTCTGCATCTTGGATAATTTCACATACCCAAGCAGGTTTCCTTTTATGAGGATTCTTCTCCAGAGGTGGATCTACAGGTTCTTTAGTTCTTCTAATTCTAGATCTTCTTCTTGAATTTCTTCACACATGATTGTATCATGAATTCTAGGTTCTCTTGTTTCTTCAGGTTCTTCATCCGGTTTCTTCCTGGAATTGATGCAGGCTGAATCTTCGTCAAATGTTACATCTCTACTGATGTCAATCTTCTTGAACCCTGGGAAGTATATTCTGTAAGCCTTCGAGCTTTCAGAGTATCCCACAAATATACCCTTCTTTCCTGAAGGATCTAATTTTGTGCTCCTCTTTTGGAATGTGAATGTTCACTAGACAGCCGAATATTCTGAGATGGCTGACTTCTGGTTTCTTGCCATAGAAGACTTCTTCAGGAGTCTTGCTCTCAAGTACTCTATGTGGAGTATGGTTATGTACATACACCGCTGTTCTGGCAGCTGCTGCCCAAAGATGCATAGGAAGATATTGATCATGAAGCATTTCTCTTGCAGCTTCCATGATAGTTCTATTCTTCCTTTCTACAATCTCATTCTATTGTGGATTATAAGGAGTGGACAACTCCCTCTTAATACCTGAGTCTTTACATAGCTCTTTGAATTCATTCGAAGTGAATTCTCTGCCATTATCTGATCGAAAGGTCTTGATCTTCTTTTCAGTGTGGTTCTCGATCAAGGCTTTGAATTACTTGAACTTACTAAATACTTCATCTTTGTTCTTCATAAAGTATATCCATGCCTTTCTAGAAAAATCATTAATGAAAGAAACATAGTATACATACCCATTTAGTGAGTTGGATGACATTGGACCGCATACATCGGATTGGATGATGTCAAAGATTCCTTTTGCCTTGCTTTCGCTACTTGGAAATGTCTTCTTTGTGTTCTTCCCTTTTGCACATCTTTGCATACACCTTTATGTTTTGTCTATATTTCCTGGGAGACCTTCAACAGCTTTTCTTGAAAGTGGTAGTGCTCTGTAATGCACATGTGCAAGCCTTCTATGCCAAAGCTCATTTGGTTCTACTGATTCATGAACCAAATCTTGTTCTGGATGTCCCTTTAATTTGTATAAGCCTCCTTCTTGTTTCCCAATCACTACTGCATCATTAATGGTCTTTCCTTTTGGCCACATGATGACTTGACCATGTATAAATGCAACCCTCATTCCTTTTGCATCTAATGCAGATATGGAGAGGAGATTCTTCTTTATTCCTAGTACAAACAATACTTCCTTCATTGTCATAGACTTTCCAGAGTCTAGCTTGTATGAGGATTCCCCACTACCTTTTATTGGATACTAGTAGTCATATCCAAGTTTCACTTTGTGAGGTGATTCATGTTCAGATAATTTCACAAAGGATTCCTTGAATCCTATCATGTGCTTGGAAGCACCACTATCTATAAGCCAATCATTGCTTCCATGTGTGATAGTTCCCATGAGAGCGGAGATCATAACATATTCTTCATCACTTGAATAATCATCACTGACTTGTCTGTTTCTCTTTGTGGAAGGTTCATCATCCTCTACAGCATGAGCATGATGTCTTCTCTTGTTTCCCTTCTTCTTGTGAGAGCTACTTTTATTTTTAGGACAGTCTCTAGCAAATTTCCTCTTTCATCACATGTATAGCAAATGTACTTAGACAAATCTCGAGGATTTCTAGAGTTATTACTTTGATGAGAGTACTTACTTCTATGGTGGCTAGATCCATATTTCTTGGCTTGTACTATGAGAGCTTGATCTTCACTTCCCATCTTTTCTTCTCGAGCTGCTATCCAAGCTTCTTCTTGACAGCATTCTTCCCATAGTCTGTTGAACTTGACTAACTTCTTTCTGGCACAGATCCCTTGAATAAAGGAGTCCCATGATCTAGGAAGACCATTCAAGGTGGTCATTACAATCTCTGCATTTTCTACTTCTTCATCTACTACTTCCAGTTGTTCCTTGATCTAAGAGACCCTTGTAAAGTAAGACTGGATGGTTTCTGCATTTTGGATCTTTACATTCTTCAGCTTGTTTCTCGGAGTCATCTTCTTGTTTATGTTCTTCCCTTCAAACAATTTGGTTAGGGCATCAAACATAGCTTTAGGTGTCTTTAGGGAGGACACCTATGGTATGAGGTGATCCTTGATTGAATCAGCAATAATCCTCTTTTCCATAACCAAATTCTTCTTATGTAAGGCCTTAGCCTCATCTCCCTCTGGAACTGGAACCTCCTCACTGATATAGGAGTCCAACTCATTTTCTTCCAGGACCAGGGAGATCCTATACTTCCAGGCTCGAAAGTTATCAGCTCCCTCAAGATTTTCATCAAGCTTGGTATGATGAGACATCTTAACTGAGAACCTCAAATGGAAATACAAAAGATTTAGATCTTACCAGGTCAAGATGTCGGATCTGGAGTTGGAGCTGAAATTCTGCAGTGCTGGTTTAGGAGCAGATTAGGGTTTTTCCTTTCCGGAGTTCTGTCCAACAAAATTCTTTGATCTTGATCCCTAACTTCAATTTTGGAGAGGAGATCAATCTAGGCCTGGGCTCACTGAAAAATTCCACTTCTGTGGAAATCCCTAATTTCCAGTAGCAGTGTCGGGTCCAAAACTAAAAAACCTCAGAATTGGATTTTGCTTCAACAGAAAGATATGCCCTAAGGAGGAGAGTTAATCCAACTTTATTTTGCTGAAAATATGTGGAGGAAGACCCACAAACTAAGAAGCCCTAGTTCCCACAGCTGCACTATGTCTTCTTCTCAGGTTAGCTCTGATACCATGTTATATTTTTAACATTAAGCTAGCATTATTAGGATCTTTAACTGAGAGAATAACAAGTACAACAATCAAACACAAGAAACAATGAACAGAGTGTTTTTCCTCGGGAAAACCATAAATGGAGAAAACCCCACAACTTCCTTAGCGATAGAATCAGCACCAAAAGTAAAAACCCAAAATAGTAAGATGATCTCCTGACAGCAGCAACCTCTTTCTTCCTAGCCCCAGTGTCTTCTTCTTCCTCAGCTATGCTCTACAACTGAGTGTGAGTGAGTGTGTGATAAATAGAGAGGCTTGCTCTCTATTTATACTAATTCTCGACTTGACTAAACCCTACTAGGGCCGACTTCACTATGTGATTCTAATAACCCTAGTGCCCTGGAACTGCGGGGACTTTAACCCTTGAACTATAGGAGGGTTACCCACAATTACTTGACTTGTTTACATTATAGATCCTCCTGATCGGAAAATTGGGGCATGACATGACTCAATTACATTACAGACACATCCCGGAATAAACATCGGGGTACAAGACATAAGATATATAAGTGAATACATTTCGAAGTTACAATTACATCAACAATTTAGGAAGCAAACCTCGACGTTGTTTAGGAAGCAAACTTGGACGTTATTCTGGAAGAAAAAAAATAGACACTATTTTGGACGTCATAAATGATTCTATCTAGGAAGCAAAAAAAAGATGCTTTTAGAAACTCTTTAAGTTTTGTCCATGATGCGTCCCAGTTATCGTCTAGTTTGACCACTCAATGTCATAAAAAATTTACACTAAAAAGTGACGCTAAATGGGATGCTAATTCCAGGATTTGTTGTAGTGAAGGAGCATTCGTGAGGCCAAATGGCATGACCAAAAAATCATAGTGTACATCATGTGTGCAAAAATATGTTTTAGGGATATCATCCTCATGAACCCGAATTTGGTGATAACCAGAATGAAGATCCAACTTGGAGAAAAAATGAGCACCATGAAGCTCATCAGCAATAGGAATGAGAAACTTATCCTTGATTGTGATGTGATTAATTTCTCTAAAGTCAATGCAAAGGCACCATGACCCATCTTTTTTTCGAACAAGAAGAACAGGTGAAGAGAAGGAACTGGTACCAGAGCGAATAATACCTTGCTTCAATAAGTCCCGAACAAGCATCTCAATCTCTGTATTTTGGTGAAATTGGTAGCGATAGGGCCTAATGTTGGGAGGGTTGCTTCCAAGAAGGAGAGGAATACGATGGTCCTATGGTCTTGAAGGTGGCAATCCCATTGGCTCAGAAAAAACACATGCATATCAATCCAAAATTTGTTGTAAATCCAAGGGAGTAGTTGAGACCGCTAAAGGTTGCATCTGATTGAAATGGACCTTAGCGATGACACCATGTGAATTCTTCTTAAGGATATTTTCCATGCAATGTGAACCGATGATGCTAAGAGACCCTAGTTGTAATACCTTCAATGCATGTTTTTCCATTAACTAAAAAGTTGCAATGAAATTTAATCAAAATCCCATAAAATGGGTCCAAGTGTGCGTAACCATTGAGCACCGAAAGCCACATCACATCCACCTAATAGAAAGGAAAAAATGTTAGAGCATAAATTATAATCCCCAATAGAGATTCACAAATTACGACACTTCCATTTGCAAGGTAAGGTGCCCCCATTGGTAATCATGACTTCTAAGCTGGAGCAAGGATGGACAAAACAATCAACATGTTTGGCGATCCTGGGGTTAATGAAGTTATGAGTGCTATCAGAATCAATGAGTATTGTAAGAGGGAGATTTTTGAAGAAACCTTTGACCCGCATGGTTTGTGGGGTGGTGACTCGGGCTAATACAAGGAGAGATATAGGAGAGATATCTCTAGATGGTCATTATAAGCAGGAGGGACAACAAGTAATTGTTGAATGTCATCCTCATAATCTATTGGATCCTGAGCATCATCAAAAATTTCAGGCGCAGACAAAGAATCCACATCCAAGAGATAAATATTTTTCTCAGCACATCGATGTCCCCGGGTGAATTTCTCATCACAATTATAACAAAGCACTTTTTTCTCTATGTTCCCGCATCTCAGCTTCAAACAAATGCTTGATAGGAGTGGTTATAGGACCTGGAAAGCTTGGAGGTCCTTGGGGAACCATATTTATGAATGGAATGAAAGTGGATTTTGAGCATTGTTGAGCCATGATCTTGTCCTCCACCAACTTAGCCAACCCAAGGGCTTCCATCATTGTGTTGGACAAAAAACATTTACCTCAGATTGGATTGCATCCTTCAGACCACTAATAAAACAACTCCTATAGAATGCATCTGACAATCCTTTTGTGTGATTGGCAATTTTCTCAAATTTTGTCTGATGCTCCCTCACAGTGCCAGTTTGGAGAATTTTAGTGAGTGCTTGTGTGAATTCATCCAAAGCACTAGGGACAAATTGTTGCAAAAGGAGTTGGAAAAAATATGTTTAGTTTGGCTCTTTGTGAGCTTTGATGTACAATCAGAACCATTGAAGGGCTTCATGTTTCAAATGAAAGGATGGAAGTGGTATTTTATTGACATCAAAAGTGTTATGCAAACTGAAATACTGTTCTTCCATGTACATCCATCCAATCAGATCATCACCATGCATCCAGAAAAATCAAGCTTTGGCCCATGAATATTACTGGAAGAAGAGAACCCAATGTCTGCAAAAGACTCGAGCTGTCGTTGATTTTTCATGGTTAAATGCTGAAAAATGAAGGCTGAGAAATTTTTCATCCATATCTTGGAGTTTGGTCTTGAGGGTGGCAAGTTCTTCTTCCATTTGTTTGTTTTCTCTTGCGCAGGTGATAACCATAACCAGGAGTTATTATTACTTTTTTTGTAGGGGAAATTGTAGGAAAATAAATACTGAAATTTTTTTATAGAAGGAAAATTTGGAGTTGGGGAAAACTCGGGTGGGAAATTGGGGTTTGACTAGGTTTTGGATCATTTCTAAGAGATGGGGAAGCAAAAAATGAGAATTTTAGAAGTGGGGTGAAAGAATGGGAAAATTTTTCAAAGAGCGAAAAGGAAGAAAACATGGAAACTAAACACTGTGGAAAAATTTGAGGGTGATTGGGTGAGAATCAAAAAAGTTATGGAAAACCCTAAAAATAGACAAATGTGGGACTTCAGGGTTCGGGAAGTGTAATTTTGTTTAGGGTCCTCAAAAAAGAAATATTCATAATGGAATTACAGGGGTTATAGTGAATTTTCAAGGGAAACGGAGCTAAAACAAAGAAGATATGGCCGAAAATAGTTTTTTTTTTCCAATTCAACGTAAGTGATTTGTGGCGACTCTGGAAAAATTCAATCTGGGCTTTATCAACTGGAAATAGATATGGATCCCAGATATGTTTGGCTTCGTAAATATTCATGGGATTCACTCGACCACCAATGATGTCTAATGGCTTCCATATTGGGGAAGTAACCCTCACTCCACGGCTCAGGTAAAACTGATAACCGCTTTGCCACAAACAACAGCTCTTGGTTTACCTCATGGGTGGAAACTAGTCAATCCCATAGGGCTCAATTCCCTTTTCTCTTGGAAGGTCCTCTAAATGGACAATTACTTCAAGGTTCCTGTGATACTCCTCACAATGAGTTTTAGGGATATGCTCAAGTACTTCCCATAGTTAAGCAGATAGGGGTTATTCCCTGATCCAAACCTGCAATGAATAATACATATGCAAAGAAGAAGCACAACTGCAATAATCACAGTGCCAAGAAGCACTGAAAAAAAAAAACAAATTGGCAGAAGTTCCACCCCCCAATCTCAAGAAAGATATCTGATACTAGATGTGAGGAACCTCCTACAACAAACAATGAAAATGTATGATATAACAGAAATAGCATAGCACAGAAGATATTTTATTTCTCATAGGCCACTTCAAGGGGGAAAACTCCTCTGAGAAATCTCGATACAAAATAACTCATGGATGTTTTCATTGTCCTCGACACGTAGTTATATACTAAGTCTAATGTAAACAACTATTACTCCCCATGAATGTGGGATAATACAATATACTCCAACATGACTTACAAACCATATGCATCCAAAAAAAATTTACTAACAAAGTAAAGAGAAGGGTTAACATGGGTTCATAACATTTATGACTTCTTAATTGTTACACCCAAAAAATGTCCTAATGCTCCAATCCCTTGAATTCCCTAGCCAAAACCTTATTTTGGGGCCCTATTGCTCAATCCTAGGTAGTCTAACGCACCTTGTTTTCTAACACAGGGCATCAGAAAGGCATAACGCCTATTTTCCACTAGAATAAGGTGTCTTTGGTGCCTGTCATGTGACCACAAATATTGTTAGTGCACTTAGCCCTATCACAAGGAACGTTAGCAGTCCAAAAAAGTCAAAAATAGAAGATTCAAGAAGCTTCTAAGTGAAAGTCCTCATGGATATTGATCCTAAATACTTGTGATAGCTGGAACTAACCTCCTAACCAATAGGGATCATTCCCTATCTTTCTCCCAAAATATCTCAACCCATTTGGGATTCCTTTGGCCTATAAAAGTAAGCTACTGCATGGATCATGTTAATGTCAGACCAAGAGAGAATGCTTATGTTGCTGGATTCAAGTCTGGTATAGGAGGAAAAGAGAAATTGGTTGTGAGTAATAGGCTACATAGTTTGTAGTGTGTGTGATTGAGTTAAATATCTTGTAAACGCAAAGCTTCGACATCAAGGCTTTGGTTCTAGCTTTATTTTCTCATATTTAATACAAAAATGTTTCCCTTTCCCATAAATGATTCATGCTAATGTTGATTATTTATTACTAGTTTCTTTAATCATTAATATAGATCATTATCTTGTTGCTCTCATTTTATTGTTTTGTTTTTGCATTCTTTGCAGGTATAGTTGATCACACAAGGATTTACAAAACAAGGACAACCTCCCACACCTGAGGTAAAGAGAGTTTGACATTCAGGTAGATCAATCATCTAGGGAGAGGATACATCATTGTGTCCTTTTGTTCTAGACTTTCATCCTGCAGGATATGGGAACTAACTGTGTCTACACTGATTGAAATATTCCCGGTAACAAAATTGGTGACCATCTAGGGAAGATCTGATTAGATCTGGAGCAGATCGAGTTAGATCTTGAATTTTTATGTCACTTTTGATTGCAAACTTGTCAATTTTGTTTTCCTACTCATTTAAAGTTTTGGTTTCCTTCTATGGTTTGTGTTTTACCTCACTTTCATTCCAGTTTGATCCACATTGGTTTATCTAACATTTTACTGGACTTTTTGGTTCTCTAGGTCCATTGACGGACCTAGGTGAGCTTGGCAGAGCGATGGATCCCTGCTGATGCATGTTTCCTACTGCCACAAATCATTGTTGATGCCTATCCTTCTTCAATATAGAGCGTTGTTAATGCATCTCAATATCATACAAGGAGCATTGAGTGACTCTGGATGCCTTGGAGTAACCCTTTAGTGTGTGTCAGGGTAGGCCATCTCCAGCTTTTAGGCTTGTCCTTGCTAAATTTTGTTTCTCTTTTGTTTTTTGTCAATTTTCATTCTGTCTAATTGACATGTCTGATAGTGCTTTATCCCAATCTTCCTCTTTGGGTTTAGATCTCAAAAGTTTGCTAGTAGGAAGCTTTGAAATTGAAATTTTTGTGTGGATTTTATTCTTACGTTCCTACTTTGTTTATTGATCTTTTGAAAAATGATCTTAGGTCCGTCGGAAAAGAAAGTGTTTTAGTTTCTCACTCTCCATTTTGTGTGATCTTTTAGCCTTTTATTTTTCAAATTACATCAAAAACAAAAAAAATTTTGCTTGTTTGCTTTGATTGCCTTTGGTTTGCTTAGGTGATTAAAATACTTTTCTTTGCAGTTGATTAAGAAAGTATAGGCATTTACACCCTTGAATATTTTCTTTCCTTAGTATTGGAAATTGTTGTGTGTTTTGGAAATATTTTGGAACTTTGAAGGTGAAGTTGTTGAAAGTTGCATAGTACTCTTATTTGAAAAAAAAAATCTCTCCCTTACTCTAGGTAGAGTTCATCAAAGAGAAAGGTTGCATTGCATATAGATCTTAATCTTGCAATTTGATCCACATTCGACAAACATTCACTAACCATCAAGATAAAATCAACGGTAGCTCAGGTTAAAATCTTTAGTAATTTGAGTGATAGGTTAGAAGACGTGTTTCGGCGTCTAGAAGCATAGAAGTTGTCATTTCTGGCCTGCACTACATCTCAGGGATCGTTTGGTTATTCCACGTACCAACTGGTATATAGAATGGATTTTCACGTACCTTTAAGGTATATTGAAAAGTTCTTCATGTACTCAATAGTATATCGGGAGGCCCCTTTCAAATGGTTGTGCATCAGATAGCACTAATACAAATTTGAGCTCCCACGTACCTTGTGTATATCGAAAGACTCATGTAGGAAACCCACACCAACTGAGAAGGTCCTTTTGGCCATCTTGTTGGAGAAATACACCAAGAACAACACTCAGGGAGATACTACGCATGTGTCATCCAGGTAGTCGGGTATTCAAGCAAGGGTATGGTCCCAATCCTCCTTGTCATGTTTTACTGTTGGACCCTACATTATATCGTGAGTTGCAACAACTTGAAAATACTAGTGAGGAACCCTTTCATTAGCCCCTCCTATCACTTAATTTTTCATGTGATCTTAGCTTGCGCAGGATTGTTTGTGTGTGATATCTTCTTTTGATAAGACTTTTGAGTTGAATTTTTCAGCCAGCATTCTAGATGAGTTACCTGTGAGACAATCTCACAGGTTGCAAGGTTTACCACATAACTTTCCTCCTTTCATGGAAGAAATAGAAAGGAAAACCATGGACCAACCCATAACAACTAATTCGCATGTAGAAGGAGTTATGGTTACTGAATCTGGGGAAGAAATTTATTCCTTTGAAAATCCATCCACTCCTATGATAGTTCAACAACCTTTTGTTTTTAAATTGAGGGTCAACTTTGTGCACGAGATTGGGTGTTTACCCGCCCATCATACGACACTGTGGCATCGGAATTTGGTCCAATTTCTCCTTTTCGGGAGACTTATTTAGGGCAGGCCATTTCTCATAATGGACCAATAGCTTACCTTATGTCGCCCCCCCTTGAGAAACTAGATTCATCATGGAAGAAGAGATCCTTGGGCATGTTCATCAGACCATTACTTGTTTACGCAAAATCGGGGATAACCTAAGGCAAAGAAGCTTGTCTCCCTTCCTTACTCGTTTGAGTACTACCAGTCCAGAATACCGTACTCCTTAAAAATCACATGTGGATCCTAAATCAAGGTCACTAGTTCAAAATGTGGTCACTTATGATCCAGGTCAACCCTCCATCCCTGCCCCACCGGCCTGAAATATCCCATTTGTTTCTAATTTTCCTATACCTTCCAAGACTGGGGGGAAACCCCCAACTCAATTTGCTTTATCAACCAAGGGAACTGTTTCTAGCATGTGGGAAAATATTGTTGTAGGGAAACCAACAGTCAGTGTACCTTCCACAAACACCAACGTGGTTATCCCCTCTTTCGGTATGGGACAACCCTCATGGGTTCAACTTTCCTTTAGTCAACCTTCGTGGGGAAATACCTATCTAGGAAATCAACCACTTATAGTCAATCAAAACTATAAACCTATAATGTTAGGAGTTATTTATCCCAGGATTCCTTACCCCATAAGTATGTATACCCCATGGGGAAAACCTAATTGGTCAAATGTCCTCGTACCCAAGGGACCACATGTCAATACTACTGGAGGTTATGGAGGCCCACCCTCTGGAGGCCTACCACCTGGAGGAGCCTCAGGAGGATCATTTGTGAATCAACCACCCAATCAACCAGTCATGGGAACATTGTCAACACCCAATTATTAATCAACTTATGGTCCTACTAGTCTGCAAACTCCTTATCAGTATTACCAGCACCCTCAACCTAACCAACAGTTACCATTTCTGGCTACTTTAGATCTGTCAAATCTATCTAGATTGATTAACGACCCCATCCATCATGATCCCTCGTGGTTGGCTATCCCTGTTAAGTTACTCTCTGGTATACCAAAATTCGACGGAAAACTTGGTGAAGATCCCAAGAACCATGTGATGACTTATAATTTGTGGTTCTCATCCAATTCCCTGATGGATGGTTCCATTTGTCTGAGATTGTTTCAGATAATTCTCACCAGGGTAGCCTCAAAATGGTATATTGAGTTACCTCAACATTCCTTTTGGGATTTCAATACCTTAGCAATGGCCTTTTTGACACATTTCCAGCTACCAATCTGATATGAAACAGGTATGGATCTTTTGACCTCCCTTCACCAAACCACTTCCACCCATATATCCGATCATATACATGAGTGGATACAAGGATGTAGGTTGATAAAAGCTCCCATTCCCAATTAGTTGCTCGCCAATTGGCTTACCAAATATTTGCTTCCCCCCATTGCTAAGGATTTTTCTATGGGATATGTTGTTACCGAGGATAAAGCTATTAGTTATGCTCAGTAACTTGACTTGATCTATTCCCAGTCAGGCACTTTGTATGACTTGATCCCTCATGCTCCTCGAACTACTTCAGATCCTTCAAGACCTTCAATGGAACCACCCACCGATGGCATTCTTGGTTCTGTCCAAACACAATCGACGGTAAAATCCTTGAAAAAACAAAAATAACCCGCCGCATCTACTAATTAGATTGTTTTGAATCCCAATACTTCTTCCCCTCTTGTTGTTTTGACCGAAGTGAATGTGGTTCAATCCTCAGAATATTCAGGAACATAGAAGAAAGGAAAGAATAAATCCAAGAAATATTATAATCAACGGGAAGGTAATAGAACATAGAACCCTAATGTTGAATCTAAGAACGAGAGAAAGAAAAAGTTTCCATGCCTCATATGTGGAGTTGACCACTTCACCAAAGAGTGTCTTAGCCGTGAGGAGGTCAGTAAATTTCTTTAAAAAAAACCCTCCTGGTAGTTTTAATGGAACCTTTACCCACCCAACAACAATTGATTGACCACTAGTCCTTGCATGGGTCTCCTTCGTCGTCTGTAGATGAAATTAAAATGATGTCCAGTGAATCAGTTAGTCTCACTACTCGAACCTAGAGTTATGACCCTTCGCCAGAGAAAAAGACTAGTAATGTTTCGACAGATAAAAATCCAGCATCTATCCCTACTCCTACTAATGGTCTTCAGATTGAGAAACATGTTCTCGACACAATTCTTTGGCCACCTAAGAGTACTATTCGAAAATCAGTATTCAATCCTAAAGCATGTGCCGCCCAATATTATAACGTAGATGAAATTTTGTCTCAAACACTGTGTGCTATGTTGACCCTTGAGGTACTCTAAACATGCACCACAGTGAAAGAACTTTTTGTCAGTTCTCGTAGCCTCTGGATCCTAAAAGTAATAACATTATTGCCTTCAAACTGGATGACTTTAATTATAGGCTCTCCCATCAATCGGCTTTCCAATTATATACAAACGTTATTGGGAAGATAATCTGTCACACTATATTGGATGAGGGTGCCTCCATTTTGGTCATGTTTTTTCCTTGCTGGAGAGATATTGGCTCCCCAGAGATTAACCGTTCATCCACAACATCAAAGGTCTTTGATGGTCGTGGTTTTCAACCTTATGGATTACTCTCCTCCCTCCAAGTCGAACTTGGGGGAAAATTAGTATCCATTCACGTTGAAGTTGTCGACTCTCCTTTATATTACAATCTACTTCTAGGTCGGGATTGGTTCTATGCAATGCAAGTTGTTGCTTCATCTGTATTTCGAGTAGTCCAGTTCCCATTCTAAGGGAAGATTGTTACAATTGACCAGTTGGATTTTTGTTCACTAGACATGAGTTCCAATTCTATTTACAATGTTCCACTCCTGACTTCCTCAGCCTCACAATACCAAAACATAGGAGTAGGTCTTCTTAAAGACTCCTTGCTCATGGGATTTTTTCCATTGAATAACCCTCCTCCTACTTCGTAAGCTTCATTTGTGAAAATGATCTCAAATTCAAGCTACAACGCCTTAGATAAAGGAAAATCAATCACCAATTCGACATCATTAAGTCATTTCGAATAAATGTACCAGGTTATTCAATCCACTAGTGACCCCACCATCAACGATCATTCCTTGCTGGAATCCGACCCATATCACATACCATATTGGTTAGAGATCCCCCCCCTCTTTGGATTATCTTTTGCATACCCTTCCCTTCGATGAATCCATCATGGAAGTCGTGTCTTCAGATGAGATGCCTTGGAAATATCATCATCATCGATCCTCTTTACTTCTCGATTACCATATGGTAGAAGACCATTTTCAAACAACGGTTTAATCTAATATCGTAACTAATATTCAGTCCCCAGTACTTATCCATGATGTTGATTTCGAGGGTAATCTGAGAAACATTAACAAGACCATCCCGGACGACATATCGATGAATCCCGGAGTTGTAGAAAACATTAATGCAAGCCAAAATTCTTTCATTTCATAACTAAAGTCTTATATGACCCTTTTCAAAGAATTTGGAGATATTTTCTCTTGTACATATGAATAAATGTCAGGGATAGATCCTTCGATCGTGGTTCACAAGATTAGGACTTACCCTGATGCCAAACTGATCCAAAAAAAAATACGACAGGTTCATCCATGGAAAGAAGCAGCCATTAAGGAAGAAATTGAGAAACTTCTCAAGGCTAGGTTCATTTACCCCATACCTTTGAAATAATGGGTGTCTAATATTGTCCCTGTAAACCAAAAAAAGGGCACCATTAAGTTTTGTATCAATTTCCGGGACCTACATAGGGCTTGTCCTAAGGACAATTTTCCTACCCCTTACATCGATCAAATCATCGATAACTGAGTCAAAAGCGTCATTTTTTCATTTATGGATGGATTTTCTAGCTGCAATATTAAAATAGAGATACTCCCGTCTGATAAACACAAAACAACCGTCATTTTCCCATGGGGGAACTTTTCCTGTAGGAAGTTACCTTTTGGTTTGAGAAATGTTGGCGCTAGTTTTTATCGCGTTGTGTCTTATGCTTTCCATGACATCAAACACATTGTGGAACCATACCTTGATGACTTTCTTGCTCATTTGCAGCATCGAGATCACCATGTTGATTATCTGAGAGCCATTTTCCTCAGGTGTCGTCACTACAACATACTATTGAGTCAGCATAAGTGTGTTTTTTGTGTCGAGAATGGAAGGCTACTTGGTTTCATCGTGTCCAAGGATGGCATCCATATAGACCCACTTAAAATTGAAGCCATCTTGGCCCTACCCCCACCTACGAACATTAAAGAAATCCAAAGGTTGTAAGGGAAGTAAAACTTTTTAAGTCGATTAGTCTATAACTACTTCGAAAAAACCCACAATTTCATGCGTTTATTAAAAAATGATACCCCCTTTGTTTGCAATGACCTGGCGCAACATGTGTTCAACACTCTCAAACACATCATTATGCATGCAAATGTCCTACAACCACCCAATTATACCAAGGACTATTCCCTTTATGTGGTTGCATCCATATCCACCATCGGCATGGTATTGGTTCAAACAGATGAACACGACCATGAACATGTGATTTACTACCTTAGTAAGAGCCTTTTGGACTCTGAAACCTAGTACTCACATGCGGAGAAATTAGCCCTGGCCACGGTCATCGCAGTCCATAAATTTTGTCATTACATTTTTCTCTGAACAACTACGGTATATGAGGATTCCAATCCAGTGTATTACATCTTGAATCGTCAAGTGCTTGGTAGAAAATACTCTTGTTGGATCATTATTTTCCAGGAATTCGAGTTAGAATTTGTGAAATCTAGTTCTAAGAAGTCTCTCGTCTTCGCAAAGCTTATGTGTGACCTTCCCCATATTACTGAGGATATGCATCCCTTTGATTCAATGCTAGATGAATCACTGTTCATCATTAGTACATCTAAACCCTGGTATGGAGACTTAATTCTCTATCTCTAGATGCAACTCTTCCAGCCCAATGCAACCCGCGACGAACGTCGTTGTATTCATCATCACGCTAAGTACTACCTTAAAATTAATGATACATTGTATCATCATGGTGTAGATACAATTTTATGGGGTTGCTTAACTCATGAAGAGGCTGAATTAGTTTTAAATGACTATCACTCTAGAGCTTGTGGTGGTCATCTTTCTAGGATGACTATTGCCCAGAAAATCTTATGCATTGGGTAATTTTGGCCCTCGGTCCTTAAAGATTGTATGGAGGTCGTTAAAAAATGACCTCCCTATCATCTTTTCAAATCTAAAAAGTGCACCTACCCTGCTCCGTTGCATCCCATCATATTTGTTGGTCCATTCTCGAAATGGGGCATCAATTTCATGCATTGTAAGCCTACCTCAGTCAAGGGGCACGATTACATCATTGTATCTGTGGATTACTTCACAAAATGGGTTGAGGCTATTCCTACATATGTCGACGACAAAAAAACAACTGCCCTATTTCTTTTCAACCATATTATCACTAGATTCAGAGTTCTTCGGGCCATTGTGACCGATCATGGTTCACATTTTCATAATAAAATGATGTCGGAATTGAGTGCTAAGCTAGGTTTTCGCCACGACAACTCTACATCCTACTAATTACTAAAAACCATGCTTCAATGAATGGTAGGACGAGCCAAATCCAGCTGGCATTTACAACTATTTTTTGCATTATGGGCCTATAGGACTACCGTCAAAACATCCACTGACTTCACACCTTTCTAGTTAGTGTACAGGATGGAGGCTACTCTTTCAATAGAATGCAAAATCCTTCTCTAAAGTTGGTCGTAGAATTGCTACCCAACACCACTCCAGTGGAAGAACAATTCTTATTTTTAATCAAGCTTGATGAGACTCATCGAGATGTCACCTTAGCAAACTAGGTGCATAAGCGGCGAATTAGAGATCAATACAACAGATCCATTCAACCTCGCCTCTTCAACAAAGGTGACTCTGGTCTTGACATATGACCAGAAACATGGCAACTCAAGGGGTGGAAAGTTGGAATCCATGTGGCATGGACCCTACATTGTTAGTCGTCTCTTAGATAAAGGGTCATATGAATTAATGGATTATGATGGAATGCCCTTGGTAGAGCCTCAAAATGGGATCTATCTCAAAAAATACTATGCCTAGGTCATCTAGCATAGCTTTTTTGTATATAGTGTTTATAGAGTGTTGTGTGTATTTGGTGTGAATGTAAGATGTGTCTTAGACAAACCTGCTTATGTACTTTTATGTTTAAAATGAACAGATGACCACATATTTAGGATTTGTGGATGGTGCTAATCGTTACGCCTTGAATCTCGCATCGGCAACCTGGGTATTATACCCTCATACCAATGATCTAGTGAGCTCAAAAGGAACTTGCTTGGGTCTCGCGACAAAAAATCTTGTAGAGTACCATGCAATGATTGGTTTGTTGACCGAAGCTCTAGCTAATGATGTGGGTCAAATTAGGGTTTACCTAGATTCATAATTAGTTGTGCGTCAATTAAACCAATTCTACGCCATTCGAAACACCTTATTTCTTCGTACATTCCGAATATTTTGGATTTCGAAAATGTATTTTGAACATGTTCCCTACCATCACATCCCGAGACATTTAAATACAGTAGCATATTCACTGGAAAAGTTTGTCTTGGATTGGTATCTTTCTCATACTTGAAGTTCATTTTAAATATTATTGTCATTCTTTGGATCACATAAATACATAAGTAGTCATTCATACACATAACACATTGCACACATACACATCTATAAATAAAAGTTTATATATATAAACTGGTGTTGAGACACAAACTGAAGCCATAAGTTTTAAATTCACCCAAAATCTGGAGCCATCAAGTCTCTAGTACATATAAAAGGGAAAAAACTGAAGCTTCAAAGCTTTCAGTATAAATGAAATACAAAATCAGGAATCCACTCCGAGCTGATCCTCGTGCTAGTGGTAGTACATCACAACACAAGCCACTTGGTGGAGTAGCCTCCCAAAGTGTCTAGATACTCTTGCAATGTGGTGCTCGTAGCATGTAGGAAGGTCATATATCGAAATGTATGATACTCCCAAGGTTAGTCATTGAATATTATCATCAATCTCTTGAATCTCTTCTTCAAACTCTACATTTTTGATAGCCATCTCCCTCACTGCTCCTCACCTATCTATGGGTGAGATTCTCGCTAGACATGAAGGTCCTATATCTGCACAAACAACATTGCATGTCTCAGTATCGTTTCAAAATGAACAAAAAAATGAAATATAACATAAAATAAAAACACGTGGAATGGTATTATTCTTAACTCGATCATCCCATTGATCCCCCTCGGGAAATGGGATGTCAGGGTCACCCCTCAAGTCCGCTTCAGCATAGATGTAGTCCTCCACCATCAGTAGTTGGTCTTAGAGGCAACGAAAGAAGGTTGCATCATATTTGGCGGTGGGCCCTTTACCACCACCATGTCAGGCCATGGCCTCGACCTATCTCAACATCCTGAGATCCTCTACATCATCCTATTTAAAGGCACCTAGGTTCGCATCAATGGCACCCACTCAAGGAAGAAGGACACCACTACTTCCCTGTAGCTAAATTGTTTAAGTTCCCCCCTTCGATACTTCGTCAACTGATCTTTGAGACTGACTAGAAACCCCTCACACCAATTGAATATGATAGGATCCATACACTCAACCTCATACAACATGTGAGAACAAGTGGTCTGATGGGAAGCCTTGATACCCGCTACCTTCTTAATCATGAAGATTACAGTCCTTAAAGGTCGGTCCACAATATGCTTGATAGGGATCTTGCCTCCCTAAGATCTAGTCCCCACCACACAGTATTCATCAATGAGATTGTTTAAAAACATTCTCCATCCCTGGGACCTGTAAGTACCACTAGACTCCCCCTCGGGGATAATCCAGTCAAGAAGTATATGTTTTCGACATATATGGTCAATATATGATTCCCAACCTCAAAATGTTGTTGTTCGGGATCCCACATATAGATCAAGTACTCCATCAATCGCACATAGTTCCTCATCCCTAGAACCTTGAAGTACTTCAAGAGTTTGCATTCTCTCAAAGCTCTCACAGTCATGGGATCATTTTCCGATGGAGTATCATCGAGCTCATGTTCTCGTTCTTTCCATATCACCATCTTGGGAGTCAAATTCCTATCAAAAAACAATAGAACATCCATTAGCACTTTCTAGACTCCAAATTAAGAGGAGAAACTTAAAAATATTGCTTGGTTTTTAGTTTTTTGAGGAACCCTTGTCATTGATGCTCTTTCCCCAAGGGAACAAAGTTACAATGCTCATCCACCTAAGGGACAGAGCGTCTTCGACGCTTTTCCTCCTTTCAAGGGGTGTGTCGGCGCACCTCTAGAAAGGGAGAGAAGCGTCAGGATGCGCGTGCTCTCCCTCTTTGGGAATTGACCTCAAAACACCAAAAAACAAACTCAAAACAAAAAAATCAACCATGAAAGTGAAGAGTTAGGGCTTGGCTATTACCTAGTTTGAACGGTTTGGTCAGAGATGGCCTGTAACTCCTGGAATCTCCACCACAAAATCCCTTTCTTTGCATAAGGTTTACCCAAATGTCAATAGCAAAACACAATGGTGAAAAAATTGTTACTATTCCACTATTTGTAAGTTATTTTTTATTTTTTAGTGAAAATAATTAGTGGAATAATTAAATATTTAGGGTTTTTTCTAATGTTTTTCTATAGTTTCCAAGGTAAACTTGCTCTAACTTCATTTCCATAGATTTCAGAGTATTTTTTTACTATCTTGGCTACAAGTGAGTTTCTTTTTGTATTTTTCACACTCCGATTTAAGTTGAAAAAGTACCGAGTGCTTTTTATACCTTCAGCATGCTCACTAAACACCTAGCGAGGAGGTATCGAGTGTACTTTTACTGTTTTTTCAGACTCGTTAAAATGGATTATGAAAAAGGACCCTTTACGAAGTCACTTTTAAGATATTTTCAGGCTCCCTAAACACGAAAAGATTGCCAAGAGAACTTGATGTTTTCACGCTTGTAAAAGTATTTAAACGATCATCTAGTTGGTGATAGTTTACCCATTTTTCGGATCGATTGGACTCATTTACGAAAAATGTACACTCTAGTTTATGGCAACTAGAAGAGTTCTCCTAGACATCAATTTATACTTTTTCAAGCCTTGGGGACTAAATTTATGAAAAAATCCACCTTGGAGTCTTCTTAGTCATTTCAGACTCTCTAAACGTGAAATGATGATTGAGTTTACCTTCCTCGGACTCTGAACCTTAAAAGATGAAGGACCCTTTGTGGGAATGAACCTTTCATTTCTCAGGTTCATAAAACATATGAGAATGGACTCATCACTTGATGAGCTACATCGAACATTTGTTACCCTTTTCAAACTCATTAAAAATCAAAGAGGTGCTCATTCTTCATGATGGGGAAATTAAGGGAATGGAGAACATCTTTCATTTGTATTGATGGTAGCTCATTGTTCACCCTTGAACATGGCACCTGTCTGCATCTGCATTTCAAATAGTTGGGCATTTCAAATAGGAATGGAGGTGTGGTAGAATATGGAAGGAATCTTCCTCGGACAAGGGAAGTATGCAGTAGAGATCCTAAAGAGGTTCGGGATGATGGATTGCAAGGCCATAACCACACCTATGTCATCGAACATGAAGCTATTGAGTAATACTTCATTAGATACGGTTGATGACACAATGTATCATCAGATGATTTGTTTCTTGATGTACCTGACAAATATGAGACCAAATATTTGCTTTGTTGTAAACACATTGAGACATGTTCACCTGATGGTTGCAAAGCATATTCTGAGGTACCTAAAGGGTACAGTTGATTATGGGCTCAAGTATGAGGCGAATCAAAAGATTAACCTGGAAGGTTATGTTGATTGGGCAGGTAGTGCCATCGATAGGAAGAGCACTTCAGGGTGTTGCTTCAGTATGGGATCAGGTGTGATCTCTTGGTTTAGCAGGAAGCAGTCCCGTGTGGCACTGAGTACAGCTGAAGCAGAGTATGTCGCAGCTTGTTCAGCTAATTGTAAGGCAGTATGGCTGAGGAAGCTACTGTCTGATTTATTTGATCTCCAGTTGGATGCTACTTGTATATATTGCAACAACCAGAGTTGTGTGAAGTTGTCGGAGAACCTGGTGTTCCATGACAAGTCGAAGCATATCGAGATCAAGTATCACTATATCAGGGATATGGTGCAGAGTGGAGTAGTGAAGCTCCAGTATGTTGCGATGGACGAACAGATAGCTGATGTGTTGATGAAGCCATTAGCCAGAGTGAAGTTTGAGTACTTCAGGGAGAAGCTTGGTGTTCTCCAGATCGAGGTTCCTTCCAATGGGAAGTGATGAGTCCGTGAGCTATTCTGACATGGTGAGAGGATTGGTTCCTTCCATGGTCAAATGTAAGGGCTGAGCCATTCTATCATGGTGAGAGGATTGGTTTCTTCCATGTAAGATATGAGTGTTGATCCATTCTAATGTGACTGTAGGATTGGTTCCTACATGATCAGATATAAGGGATATTGCCATTCTTGGAATGGAGGTGCCTGGTCAATTAGCAGGAATACTCAGTCTAGGATTGAGGGCCATTCTGATATGACTGTGGAATGTGTTCCCACATGATCAGATATGAGTGCATGGCCATTCTAATGTGATTGAGGGATGTGTTCCCACTTGATCATATATAAGGGTTGACACCATTCTCTAGGAGAATGGAGGCACCTGGTTAGTTACTAGGAACCCTCGACCTGGGGTTGAGAGCCTTTCCAGCAAGGTTGCAGGAAGTGTTCCTGCATGGTTTGATGTAAGTGCAGAGCCTTTCTGACATGGTTGTGGGATGTGTTCCCCCCATGGTCTGATGTAAGTGCAGAGCCTTTCTGACATGGTTGCGGGATGTGTTCCCCCCATGGTCAGATGTAAGTGCAGGGCCATTCTGACATGGTTGCGGGATGTGTTCCACCCATGCTCACATGTAAGTGCAGGGCCCTTTTGACATGGTTGCAGGATGTGTTCCCCCCATGGTCACATGTAAGTGCAGGGCCATTCTGACATGGTTGCGGGATTTGTTCCCTCCATGGTAAGATGTAAGTGCAGAGCCTTTCTGACAGGATTGTGGAATGTGTTCCCACATGGTCAGATGTGAGTGCTAGGCATGCCTTTTTGACATGGTGTTGGATGTGTTCCTCTCATGGTCAGATGAAAGTGTTGGGCGGGCCATTCTGACTTAGTGTCAGATATAAGCGCTGAAGAAGACCTACATGGAGGCTAGGCCTACAACCAGCATGAAAAAGGGATGGCTCTATAGAATTTCCTATGACGAGAAGAATCATGAGATAGCACCCGTGATGATGATCCAGCAGTTATGATCCAAATCGAGTGATGATCCAGATCCAGTGATGATGTTCCAGTGATGATCTAGATCTAAAGATGAAGATTACTTGAAGATGACGAGGACTCGGTGATGATCCAGATGATACAAAGACGAAGACTTGTGCTGATAAATTGTGTCGAGAGAATACCTTCCTCGTTAAGAGGGAGTGTTGATGTAATTGTAACTTCGGAATGTATTCACTTGTATATCTTATGTATTGTACCCCGATGTTTATTCCAGGATGTGTCTGTAATGTACTTGAGTCATGCCATGCCCCGATGTTCCTATAGGGAGGTTCTATAATGTAAACAAGTCATGTCAAGTCATTGTGGGTAAACCTCCTATTGATCAAATGTTAAAGTCCCCACAATTGTGGAGCCCTAAGGTTATTAGACTATCCTAGAGAAATAAAACATAGGTGAGTCATTGTAAGTCGAGGCAATAGTCCCCATCGTTGTGTTAAGGATAAACCTCCTTGTTGGTCGAAGGAGGCAAAGTCCCCACAAGTTGTGGGGCACTAGGGTTATTAGACACTTCTAGAGATGTCGGCTCTAGTAAGTAATTGTTAAGTGAGGCCGACATGTTGGAGTGGGCTTCAAGTGAATGAAAGAATATAAATAGAGAGTGAGTCTCTCTATTTATCACACACACATTCACTCATTGGGGCGCATAAGTGAGAGGAGAAGTTGTTGGGATCAGAGAGAGAGACTACTGCTGTCAGGAGATCATCTTTATGCTTTCAGGTTTTACTTTTGGTGTTGATTCTATCTCTGAGGAAGTTGCGGGGTTTTCTCCTTTATGGTTTCCCCGAGGAAAATTCTTTGTGTCTCTTGTCTCTTGTGTTTATTGCTGTGCATGTTATTCTCTCAATTAAAGATCCTAAGATCATAATGCTAGCTTGAATGATAAAAATCTAACACTATGATATCGGGAACAATATCTAGCAAATCATTTCACCTATCGTATTCCTCCAGGTTCATACTTTGGGGGGCATTCTATTACACCCAAAGAATGCCCTAATGCTCCATTCCCTTGAAGTGCCTGGCCAAAACTTTCTTTTGGGGCCTTATTGCTCAATCTTAGGTAGTCTGGCGCACCTTGCTTCCTAGCACAGGGCATCAGACCTGTCTAACGCCTATTGTCCACTGGCATAAGACATTAGTGGCTCCTGTCACATGACCACAAAGAGCGTCAACGCACTTAGCCCTATCACAAGGAGCGTCAACAGTCTAAAAAAAAGATAAGATTTGAGAAGCTTCTAGGCGAAAGCTCTCGTGGAGGATGATCCTAACTACTTGGGAGAGCTGGCACTCGACCTCGTAACCCCTAGGGATCATTCCCTATCTTCCTCCCAAAAGATCTCAACCCATTTGGGCTTCCTTTGGCCTATAAAATCAAGCTACATGGACCATGCGAAGGGGAGGGCAAAAGAACATCCTTATGTTGTGGGATTCAAGTTTAGTATAGAAGGCAAAGAGAAAGTAGTTGTGAGTAAGAGGTTGCATAGTTTGTAGTGTGTGTGAGTGAGTCAAAGCTATTGTAAAAGCAAAGCTTCGACATCAAGGCTTTGGTTGTAGCTTTTTTTTTTCTCATCTTTAATACAAAAATGTTTCCCTTTCCCATAAATTATTCACATTAATATTGATTGTTTGTTACTAGTTAGATCACTGATTTATCTTGTTGCACTCGTTTTCTTGTCTTGCTTTTGTATTCTTTGCAGGTATAGTTGATCGCACAAGGATTTACAAAACAAGGACAACCTCCCACACCTAAGGTAAAGAGAGCTTGACATTTAAGTAGATCAATTATCTAGGGAGAGAATACATCGTTGTGTCATTTTGTTCTAGACTTGCACCATGCAAGCTAGATGAACAAACTACGTCCGCACTGATTGAAATATTTCCGGTAACATTAATCAATCGAGATTTCAAGGATTACACTTTAAATAGCAAGGTGTTCCAGCGAAAACCATATTAGCAAGATTTAGCCCTATGAAAAATTCCTCTAATAAATCTTATTAAAATTTAAGTAATTACAACTAGAATAACTTTCAACCTTATAAATAAATATAACTCAAATTATTTTAAAATAATGATTTTTCAAAATAAATCAAAATAAACACATTTTAAATAAATCTATTACTATATAACACTTTACATATGTAACACATTATTTAATCAATATCTGAAAAATTGGTATTCATATTAGTATTAGACCAAAACTATCTAAAATGAAAATAATACTAAAGTATTAGAATTATTGCTAAAATAATACTAAAGTATTAGAATTATTGCTACAATGACCAAAACTATCCAAACTAAAACTTTTTAATAGTTTCATAATATTTTTTTTTTTCACATGGAAACATGCATGAAAACATCGGCCATTCTGTTACCAAAAGGCCTAACCCCAAATTAGTCAATGCTTGAACCCCGTGACCTTCCCGAACCTAGAGAGTGTACACACGATCTTACCAACTGTAATGGTTTAACCAAACTCCACTCCAATAGCAATAACCACGATACAGGTGGTGGAGATTTTACTAGCTCAAAACGGATCATTAGAGTCGTCATTGATAATGCACCAAACAATACTTGTTGGGGCATTGCATTCACGGAATATACCGGCCCTGTGGTCTCAGCAATATAGTCCGTGCAACCTTAAGATTGCTGGTTCTATCTGTTCTCAAGCGAATATGGCAAGCTTGGCAATGGGTGTCTTCGTAACTCTGGTACGATTATAAGGATAATTAATGACGGTGGGATTTAGACCTTCTTGACAAAACAAGGTCAACTTAGTTTAATTATTTCCTTTGAGAATAAATGATTGACGCATATAGGCGGCTATTTCCTGTAGCTTTGAAGTTTGAATTGCAAGACAGTCCCCTTCCTATTTGTCATTTGTCCAATTACATTTGTCTTCCACTTTCAATGCATACTGGAGGGCCTCGTCTACAGAATAACCACTGCCATCGTAAGTTGGATCTGAAAAAACAAACCATTAAAGTACCTAGCTGCCTGTTCTCCACTTCTTTATGTATCAATTTTGATTTGATTTGCTGTCGCCTAAACTCTTGCAATGACAATGATTTTATTTTAAATTCTAAAATTATCCGAACAGAGTGATATTAGTTTGATGGTAGGAATTACTCTTGCAATGGTAAATGATTTTGTTTTGACTTCTGAAATTGTCCAAACAGAATCTGATAATAGTCCCACCATAGGCATTTAGCTCCCGAAAGCTTGTTTATTTCTTCCGAAAATCTGATTTTCTCGTTACCTTGACTCACCCATTTCTTTTGCAACTACTCCTTCCATAAGATTGCCTGGGATTTCATCTTCGTGAGAACTTCACTCTCTTTGGGTCATCTAAAACTATATTCTCCAAAGAGAAAAGTTGTTGAACCTCTGGAACCTCATCTATTAATGCATCTGGGTTCAAATCTTCTCCAAAGTTCTAAACTGTGATATTTTACACTTCAATCGAGCTCCTTCTTTTAATATGGTTTCTATCAGGGTTCAAATCTTCTCCAAAGTTCTAAACTGTGATATTTTACACTTCAATCGAGCTCCTTCTTTTAATATGGTTTCTATCAGCTTCTGCACTGGGTGTAGTGTTCAAGTCTAAGTAATGTCAGTTCTTTGATATAGTTTCCATCAGCTTCTGCACTGGCTAGAGTGTTCGAGTCTAAATAATGTCAGTGCTTTGATATAGTTTGTGTTCGAGTCTAAGTAATGTCAGTGCTTTGATATAGTTTTTACCAGCTTCATGGCTGGAGAGTTCTATTCTAAGTAACTTCATTTTCATTTTCAGAATTGTCAAGCTTTAATTTCTAGCATAGATCTATCTTAAAAAGGATCTACCAAGTGTTAAAAGGGATAAAATCTCTCTAACTGCAAATCCTTTTTTAGAGTGGAAATGTTGAAGAAATTTGAAGGGAATGTTTATGGTTTTAATTTGTAATCTTGTATATGTGCTTCTAAAAAATATTTTAAATCTAAATTGAGCCAACATGTTATTTTTTATAACATTTTTTAATTTATAAAGGACACTTGTCAGCACTAGGATGATCACGAAAGGACTTAAACATCTCCTCCTACTGGACTGTAGAATGCGCCTCTTCTGCCCAATACCTCCTCATGCATATAACTTTTGCCTCTAACAATCTACCTTTCTCTTCTTCCTCAGCTAGACGCGAATCCTCTCTAAGAGATACTGACTGCTCTGATACCACTCTAACAATCTACCTTCCTCTTCTTCCTAGCTAAACGCGAATCCTCTCTAAGAGATACTGACTGCTCTGATACCACCAGCATAGATCCATCTAAAAGGGGATCTACCAAGCATGAGAGGGATCTCTCAAGGTGCAAACCCTTTTTTAGAGTGGAAATGTTGAGGAAATGTGTAATCCAATGTTTATGATTTTAGTTTATTTTATGTTGTTTTATATATATGCAATTCTAAATAATTTAAATTTAATTTAAGGGGACATATTATTTTTAATAACATTTTATTATTTTTTATAATGGAGTGTGCCAAGTCTAACTCTAGAATGAGCACAGAAAGAGTTACACATCTCTCCCCTACCGGGCTGTAGAATGCACCTCTTCGATGCAAAAATGATGCAATAGCAGCTAGGAATTCCTACTTGTCTTTCATTCAGTAGATAAACTTTGCCTCACCTTACACAAACTACACCTTCAAACTAACAGTTGCTCTGTCCTTCACAACTTTAAACCTCTTACACATGGATATGGATTCTTAATCAAAAGATCAAACGTGGATCTTTGCAAGGTATTCAAAATCTTTAGTTTTTCAATCATCCGATATCTTGCTTAATAGAATTGCTCTGGCATAGGAACTGTGAAGGGGTGAGGGTCGATATATCCTTAAACCAGAGTCATAAGCACGGAACCAAATTAATAAATCCAATGAATGTTAACATTCCAAAGTAGAGAGAGTAGAAAGATATGGTACCATTCTAGATTTAAAAAATCTAGTTTGTTATCAGGAGAATCCAAAACAGAAAACCCCCTTCTGAGCACATAACTCCCTTGTATAAGTAAACTGCATCCTAAAAAGCTTTACGTACTAGGAGTGCTACAATAAAGAGAAATTAACAGTTTCAGTTAAGATAAATAGATGGAGAATCCATCCACTTGGCACTCCCGCCAAGAATGTTAGAGACAAAGTTTGATATGAAGATTGCTAGATGTGCTACTTTGTGCCAAGAAGACAGTCAGTTTTGTGGTTGTTTGTGTGCTATTCGGGATAAAGGGTTAAGGAATGCAGTAATAGTGGTGTTAGTGTTTGGAATTCATGTGATTTTTTCTCTCCCAATTTGATCAGGTACTAAGTAACTTGTGTACAGTGCTTGTTTTTTGCGCGTGATTGTATAGTTTGTTTTCTCAGTTGAATTGATGCATGATGAATTAAACTTATCCCTTGGAACAAGGAAATGGGTACAAGTTTCAAAAATGCCAATTTGAAATTTCAGGAAATACAGAAGTGAATCTCTCTATATAGATGTATGGGCAAGAAAGATCTTTCTAATACATAGCGTGTATGTAGATGTATGGCTGTCTTTCTTATTGTTTTATTATTACAAGTCAGAAGGTCCATCCATGAATAATTTAGAAGAACTGATACTTACATTGCTGGAAGAGTTGCAATTGTCACCCCTTCAAAGAGTAAATGTTGCGCCATCATTAACAAAAAATATTTTACAGTAAAAAAGTAACATTTTCGTGCTGGAATTTGTTAGAAAGTGTTTCGTAGATGTTTCACTGGCTTTTCTCTACTATTTCTTCCATGGACATTTTTCTTGCAGGGAAATGAGCACCGATGGGAATTCTGCCAATAAGAAAATAGCTCTTTTGAAATAGATTTGAAACCGCTACTACTTGAGCTGATCTCACACACTCAAGTCTATCTCCTATGACTAATAAAAGTTGTGTTCTCGAGTAATTGAGGTATGGTTTTGTCTCAAGCTTCAAGATTTCCATACATGAAAGGGAGATTTCAAGCATCCTAACATGAGCACAGAATGTTTTATGTTTGAGATTTCAAGCACTCTTATCGATTTCTGTTGCTTCTGCCATGATCTTATCTATTAGCTGCTATTGTTATCAAGCTAATTTCTGCTTTGATGTTACTAATGAAGACAAGTATGGAGATTTGCAAAATGGCTATGTCTGATATGAGAACATAAAATACATTAAGGTGACCAGAGAGTGCACTAGCTCAAATTTGTGATAATATTTTGGTAATGATAAGAAACTTTCTCTTGATTTACTTTTTAAAATTATTCTAACAGGATATTTCTGAGGAAAACTGTGCTGGAGAACTCAACACAGTGACCATAGAACTCCTTTATAAAGAAAGATGCAGAATCCTTGATCTAATTTCCATTGTTTCATAAATGAATATAAGATGCATCTTCAAAAAAGAAAAAAAGAGACAAGGTCTGCAACAAGAGGCTGTTCAAGGAGGGAACACAATCATTAACTAAGCATTTTCCTAGAATTGGTAGTAATATGAATAACTTGATAGAATCAGTTATCCAGAAAAGATAAGGCATGGTTGGCGTTAATGCTAAACAAAAGCCTTGGGCATTCCTAGATTTCCTTGTCCTCATTAAAATCTACTTCTGGGAATGAAAATTTACTGCCTTGAGCTTGAATGATCTATTCCAAGAAGAAATGCAGTGGACAGATCAAAGTTGCCTTTGTAGCATTGCAATATACAGTTTTCCATTTTGTATACACAATCAAAGATGCTAACAATCCAAGATGCACAGTGAAACTGACAAAATAATTCCTTTTTTCTGAATTTTACCCTAGAAACCACGTTATGGTGATCCTTCCATTGAGCAGATGGAACAGGAATGAAAAGAGAACCTGTCTTGTCAAAAGTTTCAGAACCTAAGTGACCATGAGAAGATAGCTAGCTGCTGCCGGAGAGTCTCTC
>LPNX010178176.1:171061-194189 GCA_001517045.1 Pseudotsuga menziesii
CGAGGAATCGGTGGAATCGCTGCTGTATGCAATCCAGAGTTGATCATCAGAAGAATTGTACAGTGTAAAAATACCTTGACTGCTTAGATGTAATCTGGACCCATTAGTGGCTCCCTGATTCCAGTATGTGATGTTGTTCCTCCATTTCAATGTAAAATTCCCAATGGGCTCCAGAGTGAATGAATAAGGATCCATGTGGAGGCTCTGTCCCACACTGAAATTCTGATTAACTAAAAGGGTATCAGTAGGATTGGCAAAGCTCTCCCAAACAATATTGGAACTGCTATTCTTCAGTACAAAATTGCCATCGTCCTGCATAACAGCAGACGATATGCTTTGGTTCGCAGTACTAGTCTGCCACACCGTGGTGTTTGTTCCATTGCGCAATACGAGGTTGCCGTCATTCTGGAAATTACAGGAAGCTTTGTCACCCACTCTGATACCGCCATTCGCACCTGCAGTCCACACCGGAGTTCCGTCTGAAGTGCCATTAATTGAAATACCCAGAATATACAACCCATCGTTTCCAACTGAGTGAAATCCAAAGTTGAAAATGCTATTTGGGGATTTCCAAAACTGTTGTTGCCCGGATGAGGAAGGCGTAAGGCTGGACCCTGCCTCCACTGCTCCATCTACACCAACCATACATTGAATAACAATAATATATATGACAGATATTGGGATTAAAATAATTGTTCTACACTGTTACCTTGATTACAATCAATGACACAGGTACCAGATGATCAATAAGCCTCAATGAAAACGTGGGTGCCTAATAAAATATAGAGTTAAGCTTTGCTCATTTAAATTCTATACACTACATCGAGGTAGCAGTGCGACCAGGTAACAGAACCAACAATCCAAGGTAAGAACATGGGTGTTTCATGCTCTACTGCAGCCCCATTAAATGCTCTGCAGCCCCATAGATAGCTCTTGCCGGTTTGTTGACCGTTGGATCTCTCGAACAGCCCCATAGATTTTTAGTGGCAACAGAAAAATACATCATCTCAAATTATCTCAAGATATTTTATGGCAAGAGCTATCTATGGGGCTGCAGAGCATTTAATGGGGCTGCAGTAGGTTTGTTGACCATTGGATCTTGAACAGCTCAAGATCCAACGATCATTAAGCTTGCTGCAGCTGCATTAAATGCTCTGCAGCTCAAAGGATAGCTCTTGCCTAACAAACCTACTGCAGCCCTATTAAATGCTCTGCAGCCCCATAGATAGCTCTTGCCATAAAATATCTTGAGATAATTTGAGATGATGTATTTTTCTACTTCAAAGGTTGCCACTAAAAATCTAGAGATAATTGATTTTTCTACTTCTTTCAAATCATGGTTTTGGGTTGACGTTTGATTGGTTGTCTTGGGACAGTGAAGAATGGCATATTGTGACGTAAAATGGGTCTGTTTCAAACATGTACACCGTGTAACATACGGTTGGATTGAAATTTGCAACGTATGCTATTTTGGTGGGTAAGGTTATTGTATTCAGAATTTTGAATGATGCTAATATTGGAGACAATATTTTGTAATATTATATTCATTTTTTTGGTGGGTAAGGTTATTGTATTCAGAATTTTGAATGATGCTAATATTCGAGACAATATTTTGTAATATTATATTCATTTTTGGACTGCCAGAGCCGGTAGGATCATCCTCCATATGGGAAGATTTTTTTTAGATAATGGAAACATCAACTTTCTAAGGGTATATCGAACAGTCCGCAAGCCTTACTTGTGATTCAGTAGGGTCTGGACTTAGCGAAGGCCGCCACCAAAATGAGTTTTTAAATTGCTAAAATCTAAGTTTGTGGGGAGTAGGACTAGCAGTGATCAAATTTGAATGGTTCATCTTAATTTAAATTTGAAATGTAGATATTCATGCACACTTCAAGCATGAAAAGCTTTATACAATTTTGCTTTCAAGTACACTTTATTAAATAAATTGTTAAACAAAATATTATATTTCAAATGGGTGTCAATGGGATCAAACTTCGAAGTTCTCATAGATTAAAACTATCCATGAACAACATTCCAATCTCATTCATTATATGGATATTGAATAAAACGAGTGGATAAATGGATTTTAGTTATGGATATTTTTACTAGTTGACTAGAGACTTGCCAAACTCCACATCAAACCTCTGATTTTTCCTTGTTGTGGATATCATGCTATACCACTTCTCATCCCTAAAAGGTAGATTACAATACCGCCTTCTCATGGTGAGAAATGAACGACAACCTTTCGATCAAATCAACCGTGGATCTGAAACTGAAAAAGGCGGATTTAAAACCCCATTTTTTGCATCAGACCAAAATTTGATGCCGCTCAACTCTTGGACGCGTGAGAAAACATGGAACCGTCAATTTCAGGAGTGAACGACCAGGCATTTTCTTGCCAGTGTTTCACACATATGCACAGTCTTCGATCCCGACTTCACGCATGGAATATTCAAGAAAGAAGATTTTCAATGTGCATTCCATACTCTACTCATTGGCTTAGAGAATTAGGAATTTTCATTTAGTTTTCAGTGTATGGCAGAGCAATCTTTGGGTTCTCAATAATGTAAACAGAGTTACAGTCACATGGGTCTTCATAACATAAACACAAATGCAAGATATGTAGTGGATTTTCCAATCAGATCCCTTGAAGTACCATCAAGGTCATAAATGAAGGCATTATAACTACCCAAGGTCAATTCATTGCCATAAAAAAATGGAATCTTCTTTACTTGGCCTATGGGTAAGGACTGTCCTATCTATAAGGTAGTGCACAGTCTTGATGAGACACACTTACAGGTTTTTACATGCTCATTTCCAAATTGATCTCAGATCTTTACATGCTCATTTCCATATACATCTCAAATATGATGCAATGCAGTGTTTGCTAGGAAAAAACATAATTATCTTTTACTCTAACAGGTGCCCTATTTTACTAGGCTATTTTATTCAGGTGAATTACCACTGGGCAGTGATCTTGAACATCAATAGAGATTTGACTAAAACCAATAGAAGTTAAAAAAGTCTGAAACATCGATTGTCTCAACTAACCAGCACAAGTCATCAGGGCATTGAAACTTTTTAATGAGGTAGAATACAGGGCCCATAGCAAAAAAGAATGGTATAGGCTGCATAACATTATATATACAAGCCAATATTAATAGTCGTAGATGGAAAAAGGACCATTATAGTTAAAACTTATAAGTTGAATGGTGATATCTTCAAGTAACTTTCCGGTGAGGCAAATTTAACTTACCAGATTCAATTAAGACTTTATAAAAAAATACAGTTTACCCTCCTTAGCAAGGACTTATTTAAAAATCAACTACACATGGCTTAAAAAAAATTAATTAACATATAAATCTTAACAATATTGGTCACAAAATTGATTACAGTGAACTTCAAGAGAATAAATTGAATAGGGTTTGGTTACCAAGTTACCATACCTCCAAGATTGTGAGTCGTGCATATGATCTATTATGTGAAATGAAAACATGGGAAATTGGAATTGTGATTTGCGTTTCTTCAAAAAAAATTAGAAAAGAAATATTGGCAGAAATCTTTTGTGCTAGAAGCTAAGCTCTTCATTTCACTGTAAATCTGTGATGGCAATGTGGCATTGGAATTTGGCAATTTGGCGGCCTGCGGGGTAGTTCAATCATTAATTTTCCTGAACCGCTTAATACATTATACGATCTTGCGTGTTGAGAAAAGTTGATAAGTTATACATTATACGAACTCTTTAATGATATTAATGCAGGCAGATTATTGTTTAGTTGTGTGCATGATGGAGCGAGCTGATTGGATATTGGACAGTGGGAAGCCACGCTAGGCAGTGAGAAGTTCAGTGCGAGTAAATGCCGAGTTAAGAAATTTCAGCTGGCTATCACGTCTGTCATTCCTCTGACCGTGGAGTTTGGATTCATACTCAATATTTTATGATATTACAAATCCAAGAGAAAACTAATTCAAGAATAATATTTAATATTGGTGGAGAAGTGGACTATTAAAATTGTTGTGACATTTAGATCTTCAAGCAATGAGTCAAATATTATTGATGTAGTAAATGGAGAATGAAGATACACACCGAACAAATCAAACCACACAGGAAACATATGAGTATAGTTCAGATAATTACAGTATCATTGTCATTAATTAAATTCGGTGTTACAATAGTTTACATAAGGAATGAATTCGAATCTACCAACTGGATATGACTGTACCTAACTAACTAGCTAACTCATGATGTCTCAATCAATATCGGAGTCCAAATGGTTAACTCCAGATGTCTAAACAACTCACATAATTAGTAATAAATAGTTAACTCGGTCTAAATGAAGTGGTAGGTGAGCAAAGGCGCCTAATCCACATGCAACCATGCATAACTAGTGCTAATTGAACTAATTGTGATCTCACTGAATATCACTGGAAATTAACTAAGCATAACTAGTTCCAACTCCCACTGACTGAAGGAGGTTGGTGCCGGGACTCGTAGTGGCTCCTAAAATGTAGGGATTAGCCTAGCAGGAATTGCCTCTAGCAGTGTTCCCCACACTCTAGTAACTGGTACATCTGGCCCCATTAGGCCATGTGGATCCAATGGTACTAGTGGACTTAATTAATTAATTAAAACTTCTAAGTTAGGCTAAATTAATCTAATAGACAGTTTGATCAAGGGAGGATTAATAATCCTAACAGGGACTGCTACCTGGATCTCGGTAGACAATACACTTAAAAATATTTGAAGGGTATTTTAAAACTTAGCACTTCTAATGAAATTTTAATATAATTATTATAATTTTTTTATATAATTTCGAAATTGAAAATCATATTTTTTTTACATACAAATTTTTTTTAACACTTTTGGGACGTGCTGAGAGGGCTTTGACTGGCTGTGACATGTTCAATTTTGATCGCTAAATAGGAGATGAAACAAATAATATTGTTAAGCTTTTGGTTTTGTTTCAGGGAGTCAAAACCTTTGTATAAAAACTTTTCTATAAATGATATGAGATATCTAATAATATGTGAACTAGATCATTATCTAGACTTTTGTCTCTGCTAAGTCCTTAGTGGTCCTCAGCTTGGATAGAATGCATGTCAAAACTAAGAAGATCTTGGACACCCTAGGAAACTACTTTTTCTTTCATGTTTTGCAGGAGAACAACAAAGAATCTAACTTCTTGGTAAACGTAGTATTTGCGCTCCTAGAAGGAACTCTTAAAGTTGTCAATGAATTTGAAATTTTTTCAGCAATCCTCTAACTTATCAAAGAGGGATTGGGGAACCTCAAAGGACAATGAGCAAGACATTATTTGCAAAGGTCAAATGGGATTGGCATATGACTGAAGACAAAAGCCCAAGAACAAACAAAACCAAGGGAGAGGAGATCCCGCCCAACAAATATGTGGTAATGATGCCATGTTATGCTTGTGTTGGTGGATAGGTGGTGGATAGCTATCAAACACAAGGTAAGCCAAGGCTGAGTTAAATTTGACGAGAACGCAGTATGTCTCTATTCGGATGTTAATCATGGAAAATGGTGGTTCAAATGATTGCAAGGACATTCAAGGCCTTTTGCAACTATCCTCACACAACCAAAAGTTTGGAGATTGATGAAGCAAGGTGGTGAATTTAATGTTATGTGTTGCAGGGATGATTTTAAGGAACCGTACTTATTTAAAAGTGTATAAATATTGGCGAATATTACCAATTCTTAAAACGCCAACTATAAAATGATTGGCGATATTTTTCAAAAAATATTTTAATTTTCAAGGATTTTATATCATTTATATAATAATTTAGCGATTTTTAGGGTGAAAAAATTTTACCCCATCAAAATTGGGCGAAACAGGGCTTTAAAAAATACAAAATGGCGAATGTTTTTTGGGAGAAAAACATGGAAAAATAGCCCACTGGGCTAAAATTCGCCCCTAAAATTATCCCTGCATTGTGTTGTGAGGTAAGGGGAATCAATATTCAACTTCTTTTAAATCCTAGGCAGAAACACCCGATTTGGAGGACCAGTTTGAAAAGAGTTGTGGCACCCTGGAGTGGAGCAAGAGGTCATCGATGTCGAACCAAGGAAAAAACCAAGGCAACAAAAGGAAGCATTGCAATTCACCAGGGAGTGGTTGGCGTCATTTGAATAGGTTCAATGAAACATGAAGAATGGAGTGAGGAAGAGTGTTGTGCCTCACATGGACTATGCAAGTTAAAAAGAAGCCACAAAAGCTTAAAACAAAAGGTCCACAACTTGAGCCAAGATCCGAAGTCCATGGATAGACATATAGAGCAGAGGCACTAAGCAAAAGAGCATGACCGCTTGGTCAAAGGGAGGGGACATGAATTGCCATATTACAATGATGAATAATGAAGTATAATATGAAATTGATTAAAGTAAATAATTTATTTTTCATATACCCTAAATAGTTTGGAGTAGAAAATCAAAGTCATAATCTTCTTGAACCCATCTTAGGGACAAGTGTTAAGTTTGTGATTTGAGTTCTTAATCGTAGAGCCTCTTTGAGAAATGAAACAACATTTATTTGGACTTAATCTTTTAACCCTTATCTCTTTAACATTCTCCATTCAATATCTTTTCAAATTATGATGAAATATTTAGTGAGTTAAGATTAGTTTTTTTTTTTGGTAACTCTGCACATTTTATTAAACTGAAAATTCAAAAGTTACAAGTATGAAAAAAATTTGAGGAGGTCCCAGGAGGTGAAACCACCACCCAAGCCAATAAAAAATACAAAGCCTTTTGGAGTGGTTGTAACAGAGAAAGTCCAATGGTTTTGGGAGCCATGAAAATAAAAACTACTAGCTTTTAACCTATTGCTTATGTCGCTTAACAAAATATTTAACAACAACTGAAATAACAACATCTAACAAAAAGACTTGATAAAACAATCCAAACCGCAAAGAGGTCGAGTCGTCATTGAGGACATGAGTAGGATTAGGGGGGACAAACCTCCTCTGAGATGGGGCAGGCCCATCCACCCTCCTTAGAGTTGCTAACAGTGTTGGTGACATGAACATTTGCTAGCGAAGGAGACGTCTTGCTGCTCGGGCCTTCACTACCCCGTACACGTTTGAATAGAGGTTCAATGGTGGACGGGATGTGAAAGAGCATGCTGGTAGCAACTGTCTGAACATGTGTCGAACCAATGTCCATCGACCTCCCTCCTTTTGTGTTGCCACACCCAACATCCATGGTGCCGACGGACCTCTGCCCGCTCGCCAAGCATTTCCAAGCAAAGGTGGCGTCCAAGCTGCCGAGTTGGTTGTCCATATTGGTCATTTTGGCCTTGACCGAGAGGACTATGTTGCGAGCCGATCTGGAAACTCCCCAACATGTTCTCCATGAGAACCCCCATCATGTTTTTAATCAGCCAATAATGGTTAATCTTTCCTCCGCCTCTCCCTATAGAAAGGCGCTCATTCACCATACGACCTTCCCAATCATCAATTAAGACATAGACATGCATCAAGATGCCAGCTTCATAACCTTCGTCTGCCATGACACTCAACCCACGCTGTGTTTTTCCTCGACCGTTGCTTCCCCTTATGGGGGTTCCCCGTTGCCTGGACATCTTGGAGACCAGACTTTTAGAATGCCGTTGGTGGAGCTGCAAAACAAACAACGGCGGGAGAAGTTGCGGAGCAAGCTGACCGCGAAGAGCAGAGGTGAAGTTGCAAACACCATACCACAAGAAAACACACACTGCAACGTGCCAACCGATAATGTTTCCTTCGACCATGGATCGTCGCTTAACCCCATTGCTCTGTACTTGTTGAGACCTCACACGCTGCATGCTAGCTTCCATTAAAACCAGATAAATTCGATGGAACAAGCCTGAGCTTTAGACAACCTTGGACTAGATGTTCTCACCCACCCGTGAAGTGAAGCTGTGGGGCTGCGGGGGAATTTTAATGACCCTGACATGCGTGGTGCCACGCAACCGACTCTTAGACCGAGGCACAATGCGTTGTCGATAGGGTACGGTGACACCCGCATCAAGGTAAGTGAGATAAGGTAAGTTAAGAATTTAGTGGTTAGTAAATAGACTTAAAAACTTGATAGTTAAATGATAGTGGTTAATAATTTAGAATGTAGTAGTCTATTTATTCTAAGTGTTATTCTAAGTGTTAGACTTTCCCATAGTTTTTGGTAAAACTCAAATTTGAGATAAACAATGTAGAATATTTATATTATTCTATTTAAAATTTGACTATTAATAAATCAAAATTTAAAAAAATAATCAATAAAAATGGAGAAATAATAATAAATAATTTATAATAATGTTTTTATTAATATAATAGATATTCTAAAACAATTCATTTATTTACAATTTTTTATTATTAATATAATTCATTCCAAATATAATTTTATGAGAGGTCAATAAAATTTAAATTATCCATTTAATAACATTAAAATAAAATTGAAAAAAACAATTAAATGATTCATTTAATAACATTAAAATTTTGAAAAAAAAAGATAACAATAAATTTGTAGAAATGGCTTTTCATAAAATAAGATAAAAGTCGAGTGTTTTTTCATATTATAGGTTTGGTACTTTCTTTTTTTCAAATCTTCAAAATTACTTCATGAAAACTTTAATGATATCAAATCTTCAAAATGACTAATTAAAAATCTCATGAAACTTTAATGATATTAAAATAAAATTGTAAAAAAGACGATAACAATGAATCTGTCTGGAAATCGCTTTCATTAATAAGAAGTTAAAAAGTAAAGAATATATAAAGTAAAAAGGTAAGTCTGAAAATAGACTTCATTAATACAAAGTTAAAAAGTAAAGAATATATTTACATCGCAAAAAGTACGAAGTTAAAAAGTAAAGAATATATTTAAATCGAAAAATGTAGAAGTCTCTTGTGAAATGCCGGTGCGTGCATCCTGTTTCAAGCGGAAATTGCATTGAAGCTCTTATCTTATGCACGTTTTTTGTTTCTGTATTTCCAACAAAGTGACTGTATTTATTTGGAAACTGTTTTTCTGTTTCATAAAAAGGTTTTTAATCTTTTTAGAAGTTGTTATGCTTTGATCTTGTATTCGATTTTCAAAATACTTTGCAGCAGAACATTTAACCACTGTATTTCATCCCTCACAATTAACGGAACCACAATTATCATTAATAATGGGTGAAGTGATACAATGGATGGATAAATTGAATATCATTAAAAAAAAAATTTATGGTGAAAAATTAATATTGAAATGAGAATTTTGTGAAAGACATTTAAATCAAAATTTTGACAAAGAAAATAAAGTTAGAAATATTTGTTGTGATGCTTCTCTCTATTTACTTTCAAATCTAGCTTATTATAATTCATTATATGTTATAATGGACATTGGAGATATATATAATAAGTAGCATATATATAATGAAAGGATAAAAAGTAACATGGATGTGCTCCAAATAATTTGACTATCTTTGAGAGTTATTCAAGCAAGGTTAGAAGCTCTATAAACAACTAAAAGAAAAGTAGAAAATCCTGATGTGATTAATGAGGAATTCCAAGTTGAAAACCCATAAGCAATTAAATCCCTAAAAGAGTCTCATGAAAAATTGGAAGTTGAAAACTCATGAAAGCTAAAGATGGAGACACAAATTTACTCAAAAAGTTTAAACCCATATTAACTAGATTAAAAAGAGAAAAATTCTTTGGTAATAAACAAATTGAAAACTTTAAGTTAATGAAAATGACTTTCATAACACAGAAAGGGCATGCATACTTATGGCCAGATACTACTAGAAAGGTAAAGGAAAAGGAAAAGGAAAAGGAAAAACAAAATCAAGGCCTATAACAACATCGTGCTTAAATTCAAAGCTAAACTTCTATATACTGACTATATTGTATTTAAAAAAATAGGAAGTAGAATACTAATCCACAAATATAGTTTATTTTTAATGAATATTCTTTACTTATACAGTATATATGATTTTCTTATAACTAATTTAAAATGTGTTTTCTTTTCAATAATGAAAAACAACTTTATATGATGCTAAAGTTGTATCTGATTTACAATACTTTCAAAGATAAAAATAAGGATCTTCATAGTCTATGATTGTACTGGAAAAGAGCTAACAAGACAACTTCCCCATACTCATCACCTTCGGACCTAGTATTGTTCCTTTTTCAAAAAAACATACACATAATTATACAAACATCTAATAAAAAAAAAAGACTTTAATCCTCAGTCTTTCTTAACATTGTTAGCTTTTCTTCAGATCTGATTAGATTATCTAGGATCTTATCTGAAAGAATAACAAGTACAACAAGACGCATAATATATAAAAGATACACAGGACACAAATATTTTCATCGGGGAAACCATAAAAGAGAAAACCACACAAACTTCTTCAGAATAGTAAGATGATCAAAAACAATAATAAGAACTATTCAGCAGTTATCTATCTCTCCTCCTCTAACTGTCTCTCTCTCTCATGTGAACTTGAGAGTGTGTTGGGTGTATATAAATGAGGGAGAGCACCTCTCTATTTATACCCTTTCAAGTCATTGATCAAATATAACATTCGAGCCTACATGTCATCTCACATGGGGCCCACTTCTCCTAGAGATACTACAAGTACATATTACATGATGTTACACTGGGGACTATTGCCCCAACTTACAACAGAGGTTGTACCTCAAGTTCTAGACACAATTTAGACATCTCGTAAAGGGGTAACACACATCCCCAATGGGGGTACAACAACATACAATGATAATATACATCAGAATATCTTCCGAAGTTACAAATACATTAACACTCCAGGAAGGTGTTCTCTCTATACACAGTCATGAACACATATGGTCAGGTCTTCATTGCATCGTCATCATCATAGAGTCATAGAGTCTTCATCATAGATGCAACCATCATCTTCTTATAATTTGATCATTGTACCATACTTTCTGTCATAAAAAATTTCTGCAGTGCTAGCCCTTTTTCATGCTGGATGTAGGCATAGTCCTCTGCCGGGTCTTTATCACATATCGAGCAAGCCTTCACATAGAATCTGTCTAGGATCTTCTTCACATTGCCATGACAATATCCCGCTTCTTCTACCTTCATCGTATCTAGATCATCAAGTTTTGTCCTGCACAAGACAAAACAACAAACAACCAAAGCATCTACGGTCAACCCACGTTCTATTAAAGAACCTCCTAGGTGCACCTCTTGTGCTTCATGACCTTATAATCTCAACATGGGAACTTCATATATCTCATATATATGGTAGGACTAATTACGACCCAACAACCTGCTACACCATGACCTTTATATACGTTCTTCTGGTCAACCTCAAGGAATTACATTTGAACAACCTGCGTCCAGGATCTTTTTCGTTCAGATAACCTTCGGGACATATTATGTCCGAGTAACCTGTGTACCATGCCAGGGATCAATATTTACACTCAGACAACCCACGGGACATATTGCATCTGAATAACATGCGTACCACACCAGGGCTCAATATTTACATTCGGATAACCCGTTTCATTTCCTATGTAAGATACTATGCTTTGTATCAGGACTGGTTACATCCAAGGATAACCTGCGAGCTTCGCCATGATGTTACATCCAAGGATAACCTGTAGGACTAATTATGTCTGAGCAACCTACGAACTTCGTCAGGATGTTACGCTCAGACAACCTGTCTTTCTAACTATGCTAGAACACATCACTCCCTCTTTCGATGGATCTCGATATGGATCACACTAAGTATTTCTCTGAAGTACTCGAACTTCACTCTTGCAAGAGGCTTGGTCAACGCATCGGCTATCTACTCCTATGTTTCCACGTACTGGAACTTCACTGCTCCTCTTTGCACCATATCCTTGATATAGTGGAACTTGATCTTGATGTGCTTCGACTTGTCATATATGGAACACTAGGTTTTTCGTCAGCTTCACACAAATCTGATTGTCGTAGAAGATGCAAGTCACATCCAAATGGAGATCAAATAAGTCAGACAATAAATTTCATAGCTACACTGCCTCGCAACTAGCCGAGCAAGCGACAACATGCTCTGCCTCGACTGTACTCAACACCACACATGATTTCTTCCTGCTAAACCAGGAGATCATACCAAATCCCAAACTGAAGCAACAACCTCAGGTTTTCTTCCTGTTAGTGGAGATACCTTCCCAATCCTAATCAACATAATCGTGTAGGTTGATCTTCTTATTCAAATCATATTTGAGCCCATAATCCACTGTACCTTTTAGGTACCTCAGAACATGCTTTACTGTTGTCAGGTGAACCTGTCTCAGATCCATCAGGAATTGTCTCAAGTTGTTCACTGCAAAGCATATGTCCGGTCTCGTATTCGTCAAATACATCAATTAGCCAATCATCCGACGATGCATCGTGGCATTGACCTTCTTGGATGAAGCATCACTAAGAAGCTTTAAGTTAGATGCCATAGGTGTGGCCATAGCCTTGCAGTCCAACATTCCAAATCTCTTCAGAATATCCACTGCATAATTCCCTTGTCTAAGGAAGATTCCATCTTCACTCTTCCACACCTACATGCCTAAGAAGTAGTGCATCATACCTAGGTCTTTCATCTCGAACTCTGTAGCAAATATCCTCCTTGCATCTGTAATGAGTTCCTCATCGTCTGTTAGAAACAAGTCATTGACATATAGCAGGAGTATCACTGGTCTTCCATCTTCCACCTTGAAGTAGAGGTTGGAATCTACTTTACTCTTGGTAAAGCCCAAGCTCATCAGGAAGCTATCCATCTTTCCATACCATGTCCTCAGTGCTTGTTTCAAGCCATACACGGTCTTCTTCAATTTGCACACATGAGTCTTCCTATCATGTGTCTTAAATCCCAGTGGTTGTTCCATGTACACTTCCTCTTCGACTACACCGTTGAAGAAAGCTATCTTGACATCCATCTGGTGTACTTTTCATTTCTTAACTGCTGCCAAAGAAAGTATGATCCTTATGGAAGTGTACCTCGCCACAAGTGTAAATGTCTCTTCGTAGTCTATGACTTCTTTCCATGAGAAGCCTCGTGCTACGAATCTTGCTTTGTGTTTCTTGATGCTACCATCTGCAACATGCTTGATCTTGTAGATCCACTTTGAAGTCATGACAAAATTCTTCTCTGGCCTCAGAACAACTTCCTAGACATCATTCTTCATGATTGACTGATATTCCTCGATCATCACATCCTTCCATTCTTTCTTTTCAGTAGCCTCTTCATAGGTAGAAGGTTCTTTATCAATGATGTCACACAATAGGGCCACATATCTATTGTACGGATTTTCCCTCTTTCTCTCTCTGTATGTATTCCTTCTGGAGCGCCATACCTTTTAGCTTCTCGTGAGAGCTCCCATACCCATGTTGGTTTCCTCTTGTGGGAGTCCTTCTCAAGGAATGTCTCTACCGGCTCTTGTGGTTTTGTCATGTCGTGATCTTCATGGTCTTCTAGAATTGCTTCTCCAATTTCCATGTCTCGGACTCTCGTCTCTTCAGGTTCCTCAACTTCCTAGATAGGAGTCCTCCTGGATTTGAACTTTGCCGAGTCTTCATCAAAGGTTACATCTCTACTGATGTCGATCTTCTTGAATCCTGAGAAGTATATGTGGCAAGACTTTGATGTATCACTGTATCCTATGAATACACCCTTCCTTCTAGAAGGATCTAGCTTGGTATTTTTCTCCTTTGGGACATGTATGTACATCGGGAAACCAAATATTCTCAGATGGCTGATCTCGGGTTTCACTCCTGAGAAAGCCTCTTCAGGAGTCTTGTTGTCAAGTACTCGATGAGGAGTACAGTTCTGTACATACACAATTTTTCTTGTTGCAGGTGCATAGGAAGATCGTGGTCAAGCAACATTGCTTTTGTTGCTCCCATTATGGTTCGGTTCTTTCGTTCCACAATCCCATTTTTCTGAGGATTGTATGGAATGCTCAACTCCCTCTTAATCCTAGATTCTCTGCGAAGTTCCTTGAATTCTTCCAAAGTGAACTCAATGCCATTATCTAACCGTAAAATATTGATCTTCCTATCTGTCTAGTTCTCGACCAAGGATTTATATTCCTTGAATTTGTTGAAAACTTCACTTTTCTCTTTCAAGAAATATATCCAAGTCTTACATGAGAAATCATATATAAAGGAAACACAGTACACATATGAGCTAGAATACATGGGTCCACATATATCCGAGTGTACTATCTCAAATATTCCTTTAGCCTTGCTCTCACTACTGGGAAATGTCTTCTTTGCATTCTTTCCTTTGCACATCCTTTGCAAATGCCCTCATGTTTTTCCTAGATCTCTGGCAATCCTGAAACTACTTTTCTTGCCATCGGTAGTGATATCTAGTGCACATGTGCAAGCCTTCTGTGCCATAGTTCATTTGGTTCAATTGACTCATGAACCAATGCTTGTTCAGGTGATCCCTTCAACTTGTACAAGCTTCTGTCTTCTTCTCCAATCACTGTTGCATCCTCTATTGTCTTTCCTCTGGGCCACATCACAACTTGGCCATCAAAAAATGCAACCCTAATTCCTTTTGCATCTAATGCAGATACGGAGAGAAGATTCTTCTTCAATCCGAGAACATATAGCACATCCTTCATCTTTAAGTATTTCCTAGAGTCAAGCTTGTATGAAGCTTCACCACTCCCTTTTATGGGGTATTGATAACGATCCCCAAGTTTCACCTTGTGAGGTATCTCATGTTCAGACAGATTGACGAACGATTCCTTGTATCCCATCATGTGTTTGGAAGCTCCACCATCCATGAGCCAATCATTGCTTCCATGTGTGATAATGCCAGTAAGTGTTGATATTAGCACATACTCTTCATCCAAATCATCCTTCTCTCGCTTGAATATTTTGTTTGTTGGTAGCATCATATTCAGCAATATGAGCATGGTGTCTCCTTTTCTAGATGGGACAATCTCTTGCCAAGTGTCCCTTTTCATCACAAGTATATCATCGAACATTTGAAATATCTCTTTTGGTATAATTTGGTTTCTTGTCTTTCTTCTTGTGTTGATGAAATTTTTCCTTCTTCTCCTTCTTCTTGAAGTTCTTCTTGGTGTAGACTACAAGAGCTTGATTGTTAGTTGCTCCCAAATTTTCTTCTCTTGTCACAAATATAGCTTCTTCTTGTGCATATTCTTCTTGGAGTTTTCTAAAAGAGATCAACTTCCTTCTTACACAATCCCTTTAATGAATGAATCCCAGGATCTAGGGAGACCATTCAGGGCGGTCATTACAATTTCTCCTTCTTCGGGAGTCTCTTCAACTGCTTCAAGTTGTTCTTTGATTTGAACAACCCTTGTGAAGTAAGACTGTATAGTCTCGAAGTTCTGTATCTTCACATTCTTCAGCTGGTTCCTCAATGTCATCTTTTGAATGATGTTCTTTCATTCGAACATCTTTGTCAAAGAATCATATACTTTCTTCGATGTCTTGAATGCAGACACATGGGGGATGAGTAGCCTTTACCTAATATCCCTCTGGTTATGGAACATCTCCAGAGATAAATTGATTTAAGTCAGTTTCTTCAAGGATCAGGGAGATCCTGTACTTCCATGCCCAGAAGTTATTAGCCCCTCCAAGCTTGTTCTCAAGCTGAGTATGGTGAGTTATGTTTTCAAAATGAGAACCTCAAATGGAAATAATAAAGATTTGGATCTTGCCGATTTGAGGTGTCCGACTAGGTTCCGGAGTAGGATAACCTAGGGTTTGTTAGAGAAACCCTAATTTTCCAAACTTGGAGTTTGGGAATTTTGTTTGGACAGAAAGATGCACCTCCTTGAAGCGCATTTCTCATCTAGGTCACTTTCTGAAAAACTCAGGTGGGAAGCCTCCGATACTTGATGCCCTAGTTCCTCCCGACACCGGTGACATGGTAAAAAATGAAAATTCTCTAATTCAAAAACTATCTCCACCAAAATATGTGCCCTACTGAGTCGAGTTAACCTAGCCCTCTTTTCTTGATGCTCTGTGGAGAGAACACCTTCAACTAGGAAGCCCTAGTTCCCGTAGCTGAACAGTGCCTTCTTTCAGAGAGACTATGATATCAAGTTAGTTTTTATTAAGATCTGATTAGATTATCTAGGATATTTATATGAAAGAATAACAAGTACAACAATATGCATAAGATATAAAAGATACACGAGACACAAATATTTTCACCGGGTAAACCATAAAGGAGAAAAACCCGCAAACTTCTTCAGAATAGTAAGATGATCAAAATCAGTAATAAGAAGTATTCAACAACTATCTATCTCTGCTCCTCTGACTATATCTCTCTCTCATGTGAAATTGAGAGTGTGTTTGGTGTATATAAATGAGGGAGAGCGCCTCCCTATTTATACCCTTTCAAGTCACTGACCAAATATAACATTTGATCCTATGTGTCATCTCACATGGGGCCCACTTCTCTTAGAGAGACTACAAATACATATTACATGATGTTACACTGGGGACTATTAAACCTACTTACAATGGAGGTTGTACCTCAAGGTCTAGACACAATTTAGACATCCCGTAAAAGGGTAACACACATCCCCAATGGGGGTACAACAACATACAATGATAATATACATCAAAATATCTTCCGAAGTTACAAATACATCAATGAACATTGCAGCCAAAATATTAAAGAGACTATTTAAACAGATCTAAATGACCTGTTCGATAGCATGTGCCTGCATTAAAAAAGGAGAAACATAGTCTACCATCCATCGCACCTAACTCCTGCTTATAGAGGGTATCAACTTCAACGTTCATTTCTTTGTAGACATTATTGAAAGATAAGTAAGCGAAATCTTTCATCAAACTCTTGGTATTTTTTAACCAGTGCTGGAGACCCAATGACATCACTTGTGCATCCCCCAACGCCTAATTTATGATAACTTGGGAGTCTCCTAAGACTTGTAGGTTTTTATACCCCAGGTTTTAGCACAGGTGAGTAAGAACGACAAGCCCACCACTTCATCTCGCGTATTAGCTCCAATTCCATCCTTTGACCAGCCCTTGATGACTACGCCATTTCCAATCTTGATAACTATCCCAGCTCCACAAGCACCCTTCATCGCTGCCCCATCAAAGAAACCAACTAGGTACCCCCGCGAAAGAGATGGAAAAATGCATATGTTTCTTCTTCTGCAAGTTTTCATTTTGTTCCACTCTGTGAAAGTTGATAAAATATTCAGATAAATAATATTAGTCTTCTGCAAAAAATTTGTGAATATGGAAGCGTTTCTTGCTTTCCAAACCTCCCAAATCACAAAAACCAGGAGATAGCAGAGTTGAGACTTTCTTTTGTGCCATTTCAACAAATTGTCCTTGATTGACACAACATCCCATCTATGTAAAATGTGGTTCACTATTTACTTGTTCATTACACATGATTTTGAATATATTTCCATTTTATTTAATATTAATATGGTTTTCATCGTTAGTATCAAATTTATTAATAAAAGCATAGTCCTAATCTGTTGTCTTGCTGATTTCAAAATGATTAACATTACAAAGTAATATTCAAATTAATAACATTTTTGAATAATGTCTCATGACTAAAGTCGTTACGAAGAACTATATGGATAAGAATCTTAGGAGATATGTTTTTTTTAGTAAAATTTAAATTTAGAAGTGTTTAAAATGTGTTTATGCTAAAAGAAAATTGAATTATAGAATATTTAGACTACATAGAATTGTATGGATAGGAATTTGAGGACATCATGGTATATATGGTATTTTTTAATATACTTTGGAGTAGTTTATTTATTCTGAGTTTTGGACTTTACTGTGGGTTTTGGTTGGGATCCGGTAAATTTTTTGGCAAAATTTAAATTTATAAGTGTTTAAAATGTGTTTTTGAATCCATAAATAGATTCAACACCCTTGAATACCCACTATAATTATGTAATTTCCATATCTAATATATGTGATTCTATTTTTTTTTAATATTTCCAACCAGAACAAAATAAGGCGAGGGAAAATATGCTCAGAAAAAGTTGAAAACATAGAATATTTAGACTACACCATATACTTTAGGATTTAAAGTTATAATTACATAATCCAATTATGGAATCTAATAAAAGTCATTCAATCTTAAATGATCTTTTGTATTATTAGCTTTCTACTTTAATAAATAATAGGTAATGGTGCCTTTTAAACTTCATAAATGCCCTAAAATTGTTTTAATGTTTATATAAATGGAGAATTTATAAAACTAAACTCAGTTTGCAATAAATATATGTAAGTTATTCAAGAATGAATATTTGTTTTAATGTTTGTGATGGATCTCGTGAATCAACAATGACTAGGGTTTCGGCCAAGTCACTTGCTCTCTCTTATGATGAAATCATCACCTGCTACTGGATCACCTTCCTCTCATGTATCCTACACTCCTGTGTAAGGATTGAAGCAAGGTTTATTCTCTACAATGGTGAATGATTCAACTCCTTCCTATTTTCTTAGGCCTTCTCCTTGTGCAATGGAATTTGGACCAGAGGTTGTTGGAATTTCTCCCTTTGACCCAGGTTCATACCTTCTATTGCGCGCAACAAATCCCAAGATATCGACCCGACAGAACAAGGCTCAATATCCAGCACCTACGACGCAAATGTAGCCTCACTCGAGATATCTCTTATGGGTAACTTCCAGAACCAGGTTTCCATAGTTGGGTGGGGATTTCTTCTCCCTTGGAACCTTACCAACTCGCTCGACTGAAGCTGATGGGTGTATTACTTATTCTTACTATGCGCAGATAAGACACTACTTAACTTATTTGTCGACATAGATTATAACAACAATATAAGCTTTAACGCACATGTTATCTATCAGCAATGCAACTTATGCATAAGAGAACTCATTCATAAGAAAATACATAAACACTTATTCATAATATACATCCCTACAACTTAAGAACATTCATCATATACAGACATAAACACATTCATCATCTACTCAATGACAAAATATTTAACGTGGAAACCCATCTAGGAAAAATCACAAAGCCGCTCATGCTCTCTATTCTTCTATCGTTCAATTTGCTCCTACTTTACTCTACTATCGATCCACACACATCCTGGATCGACTACTCTTCTCTTCGACTCTACTATCGATCCACACACAACTTGGATTGACTAACTCTTCTTACATAGACAACTGGATGACTAGGAAAAGTAAATAACAAAAAGTAGTAAACAAGTAAGTCCAAGTATGTGAGTAACCCACACATAGCTTGGGTTCTTCCTTTTATAGAATTTTTACTTGTCACATTCAACCGAATTCATTTTGTTAGCCAACAGGATATCATTCCTATTCTAGTTACACTTGTAAGTAGGCACTATCGCCCCAAAATACAAAGATGCTTTTATTCCTTACATGATGTGTGACTCTAGACGACTTCATATCCACAATCTCTCGAGTTGTACTTTCCAGTCGTTGCACCAATGCACACCTTCTCTATCGTGGTTCCTTCTGCCATGGTCAGTGATGATTTTAAGAAACCCCCTAGGTTTATATGTATAAAAAATGGGCAAATCTCTCTAATATACAGAAAAATTCGAAGGAAAATTTATCAATAATATAATATGTATATATAAATGTTTTGGTGAATATTTCATTTTATTATATAATCAGTAAAATATTGGTGAATCTTTCACTAAATTATAAGATATTGTAAAATATTGGCAAACATTTCACTTCATTATAAAAAATTGTAAAAACTAGCGAACCTTTCACTAATTTATAAAATATTGTTAAAAATTGGTGAATCTCTTGCCAATAAGATTCGACATCTTTGATTCCTAAGAAATCACAATTCATTATGCTTTCACTTTCCTTCTAATAGGTTTCTCTTCGTATTATTTCAATTATTTTTACACTAATTCTCATACAATCACCCAAATCAACCAATGCTAAATTGAACAACCTAATTTCTCAAATTGTTATGTAATGTCTTTCTCTCTAAATCGTCTTAATTCTAACTGCTAATTCAATCTTCAAGAATAAATCACTCCTTGTGGAAAAATGAAATTACTCTAGCAAGAATGGAAATATAGAATTGTTCATAAAGATAAAGCATATATGTTATTTTTGCAAGAAGTTAAATCCAATCACCACTCATGCAAGAATGAAATATCTATTCTATGTTGCTGACACAACATCTAATCTCCAGAATTCTCAATTCTACTTGACTATGTACTAGAGTCACACATTCATCTAGATTTGTTTCAGGAGTAATTAATCATAACAAATTCAACATGTGATGTCAATTCAACAAGAAATTAAATCTTTTTCAGCACTTCCAATTATTAAGAAATCACTTGCATACCCTAGGAGAGATCACACATGCCAAGTAATCAACTTTTTCAGCAATGTAGGATTCACACACTTTAACTAACTAATTGTTTCAGCAAGGTATTAATGTTATAGATGACTAATTGATCCAACAACACACTACTCGCTTAATCCATAGACATGCATTGTATAAACAAATTATCACACCAAAATAATTACGAAATTCTGTAGCTACTCAAAATGGGTGAGCTCGGTGACAAGGTGGGACCTTGCCTCCTAATAGATCCTCCTTAAAAAAAAACTAATGCTACATATGGTGGGACCTTTCCTACTATTTCAACAATGTATTTAATGCTACATAAAGGTATTTTCTCTACCCACATTGGAAAGGCCTTTCCTTAATATTAAACTAGAGAAATGATTGGTTGTTGGCTTCTCTATGAAATTTTTTAATATTCCTATGACCTACTCTAATCTAAGTCATTATCAATGTCAACTTCCATTCGTCTTCCTCCTTGTGAAAAATCCACTCCTAGTCCCTTAAAGCTAGTTGTTTCTCTATAAGAAAAGTGTTTGATATTCCTTCTCTCGATTTAGTCTTTTTTTGTTTTTTTTTTGTAAGTTCAGAATCTAATTTGTTTTACCTTTTCTCCTCTTCAAAATTTGGTCTACGGTGGTCCTCATTAGTTAATTATCAAGAAATATTATTTTCTGTTTGAAATGTAACTTAACTAAAGGAAACAACTTGGAAATATAAAAAAAGGTTTAAAGAAACTAAAATGTCATAGGAAAAATTTCTAGGCATTTCCAAGAAATTTCTATGTATTTCCACTTTGTAAAAGTTTCCTTGTATGTTTCAAGGAAATGGAGGGGTTGTGTTTATATTAACATAGATTTTCATTACTCCGGGAACCATGACAACTTGATATTTCTTAAACATAATATGCATAGATAATACTATTTGTCAGTTGTTGCAATTTATTTCCGAAAGTCCATTAGTTCATTTGCAGGATAATCATTGAGGTATCCTCATTGAAATATAATCACATGTGAGAATATTAGTTGAGAGCGGTGATATAAGAGGTTTTCAAAGGAAGAGGTATCTTCTCTATTGTGCAAGTCACTAACTCTACAGGAGGTATGAAGGAAAATGGGAACTCTTCAAGTTTTCATTGTTCATTAAAATGCTTACTTTAATTTAGCATCCACATGGGATTCAAAATCACCAATGATGTTGTTAGATGTGTAAAGAGTACTCAATAGTGAAGTTTTTCCTTACACTTTTGGATGGGACTTTTTCAATTACTTTATCTATGAAAGGAAAATGAAGGGGCATCTATTTCAACCATAGCACCCAATGATCCTAGATGTGATGCAAATATAGCTTGAAATCATTAATTGTGGCTTATTTTATTTGATCATTCCAAATGCCAAATTTATAACATGTGCATCAGACTTATATCCTTCAAAAATCTCTAACCCAAAACAACACCTCATACTTTACTAAGCTTTTTTTAGGAGACATCAACATATTTTGTTCCCTTTGCAAGGTTGGCCAATATACCTCTCTTCTTGTATAAAAGTAGGAACTAGAAACCTTAGAAACATGAGATTTCTTACTTTTATAATTTGAAATAGAAATGGTAGAATAAGCTCCACCAACCACTTCCACGTTTTTCTCCACGGGATCTCCCAAAACCATGTCTCCACTAGGCCAATCAATTCCCCTCGGATTACATTTTACTCCTTGTGCCAAGTATCGATTTGAACCTGGATGCTAAGAAATGGTAACAAGAACACGGTCTTTACCCTTTGCACCCTTATTATTAGTCCTTATGTGTCCCTACATTTTTATGTTTCCAACCTGAGAAAAGTCATGACCAAAATACTTTCTAAAACAAAATTGAAATTCTTAAAAAATATTTCCCTATATATGACATGCGATGCACCAAAATGGCACATTTGAATCAGGGATGATTTTAAGAACCCCCCCTAGAATTATATGTATAAAAATTGGGCGAATCTCTCTGATATATAGGAAAATTTGAAGGCGATTTTATCAATAATATAATATGTATATATAAAAAAATTTGCGAATCTTTTATTTTATTATATAATGTTCTAAAATTTTGGCGAATCTTTCATTTTATTATATAATATTGTAAAATCTTGGCGAATCTTTCATTTTATTATATAATGTTGTAAAAACTTGGTGAATATTTAACTTCATTATAAAAAATTGTAAAACTGGTGAATCTTTCACTGATTTATATAATATTGTCAAAATAAAAGAATAACAACATTAGTCAAATAACATGAATCACATCATCAACAACAGAACATATAGACTCACAGGTCACAACAGGAAGGTGTCAGTGAAACACAACTGCACTGACTAGATTCAGGGCAAGTGGGGACTCCACTTGTTATCTCGTCTCTTAATGGTCCAACGGACACGTGGGGACCTGAATCTTGACAAACTGATAAACTCATAGAATCATACATTATGCTCGATCTTGGCCTCCACTAGCCAATGATGGTCATGGAGGCTAATACAATTATGCATTGTAATTATGCCAATTGATTATTGCATTAGATGAATGTTGGTCTTGTGCCAATAGGTATCCTACGATAAATGCATAGGAACCTAGTGCATAGACCATTTTTATCTTCGCTTAGATATGTAGAGCTTGTTTATTTTTTTGAACAACGATAAGTATTTACAAAGAAAATATACAGTCAGCGTAAAATAATTGAAAAATTGAAGAAAATTAATTCATGCAACTAAAAGTTAATAAAAGAATCTTT
>LPNX010178176.1:208773-327961 GCA_001517045.1 Pseudotsuga menziesii
TATATGCTAAATATATTTAAAAAAACTAACTTGAAAAATTAAAGGATTTCATAAACTAATAAAAAAAAACCATTTCCATCCACTTTTCATGGTAGTTCTTTACCTTAAAATTGTAGTGCATAATACCTTGAAGTAGTCTTTGTTTTGTGCATATATATACTAAATATATTTGAAAAAAAACTAAATTGGAAAATTTAAGGGTTGCATATACTAATAAAAATTCCATAGTCCATCTAGGTGGCAATTCTTTGTACTGCATAACATAGCCAAGTAGTTTTTTGTTGTGTATATCTACTAAATACATTAAAAAAAATATATAGTTGGGAAATTTAACTCTTGCATAGCCATTCTCCTTCCACGTTTTATGGAATAACACCATGAAGTAGTTTTTGTTTTGTGCATATATATATATATTAAATAAGAGGCAAAATTTATGGGTTGCATAAACTAATAAAAAATGTCATTGTCCATCCACTTTTCATGGAAGTTTTTTTACCCTAAAATTGTACTGCATAGCATAACACAACATACCAGGGTGAAGTAGTTTTTGTTTTGTGCATATATATTCAAAATATATTTAAATATAATTAAGTTTTCAATGGCACCATATAAAAATTAGATGGCATTGGCCCGAGATAAATAAGTTCACAAATTGATGGAAGAGAGTATCTAGCTGGGATACTAGCTCTCTAATTGGAGGGTATGTTGCTTGGTAAACAACATGTTTTTTATAAACTAGCATAGATCCATCTAAAAGGGGATCTACCAAGCACTGAGAGGGATCAAATATCTCAAGGTGTAAACCTTTTTTTAGAGTGGAAGTGTTGAGGAAATGTGTAATCCAATGTTTATGGTTTTAGTTTATCTTTATATATATGCAATTCTAAATAATTTAAATTTAATTTAAACCAACATGTTATTTTTAATAACATTTTAATATTTTTTATAGAGGAAACGTGTCAACTCTAGGATAATCACGGAAGGAGTTACACATCTCTCCTATACCGGGTAGTAGAATGCACCTCTTCGATGCAATAAATGGGCTATCTAGCTCAATCTAGAACCAGAGTGTCCACTACATGGTCGCCTAATGGTGGAGGATCAAGATCTCAATAAAATGCATCTCAATCTGGTAAAAATGTTGCTCGAACTAGCCGGGACAATAAATTTTCTCCTGGAATCCACTCATGCTTTTGCCTCCGCTAAATTTGATTTGATATGTTATTGGTGCTATATCAATAGTTCCAAAAAATTTAAGTGTTGTATAAACTACTAAAAATCCATGGATTTTATTATGTTGGGTTAAAACTTATAATTTTTTAATATGTATATATTATTCAAATTAATAAAATAGATTGGTTTTTTTAATATTATAATAAAAAATGTGTTTTGAATTACCAAAAAAATGGTAAACAAAGAATGATATTTCTACTCACGCAATCAAATAATCAAAGAATGAAAAAAAAATCCAAATAGTAACATGTTAGACATAACAAAACTGGTTATCAAAATAACCTTCTATTCAACTTACCATAATTTATGGAATAGTGGGATGCAAAAACATGAATAAATTATATTTCAATTAAAAAATTATCTTATTAATCCCAAAAACACAAGATGAGGTGATAAAATTAAGTGAACAAATGATCCAAAATTCAACCAAATTACTCACAACTAGCCATTGAAATTGAAAAACGTCTAGCCTTTTTTCCACAAGAAAAGGCCATTTTGTCAATAGAATTAACTACCTGGAAGCCATCACTAAATCTGTATGGAACATGGCAATAAATAGAGTTTTAATATTTATGGCATTATTTTCTCTTGCATAACTAGTAATATGTAACTATAACCCAAAATAATTTAAAACTGCATAAAAAAGGTGCCATAAACAACAATTAGATTTTACTTCACCATTGGGTGAAGATCGATTTGTGAATAAAAAGAAAAAAGATGATACATTTGGGATGATGAATATTATCTTTTGGCCAAACAGATCATTGGGTTAATCTAAAGAAGACATGTAAAAGATATACAAATTTATAGAAAATTGGGGGGTTTTTGGCGGGAAGAAAGGTAAAAGTTTAGGTCAAAGATAAAAATACGGAGGGCTAAATAAGTGTTGTAAGTTTCCCGTACTGAGAATAGGGGGCTAATGAAGGATTAAATATGAGTTTTAATCGAAATCAAGGGCCAAGGGAGGATCTTAGGTAACTTTGGGAGGGATAAAACATTATTTTTTCCCTCCCTCATTAATAGGGGGAGGTCTATTTGTATTTTAATTATTATTTGTTTAATAAATATTGAACGAATGTATTAAAATTAAAAAAAAAACTTTTCATATTAAAATTCGCCCATTAAATTTTTCTAACTCCCTTAATTTATCCCATGGGAGAAATTTCGCTCCTAAAATTTTCCTTGGTCATTGTTGATCTCGTCGCATCCTTTTCTTCTGTCGCGGCTTCTCTTCTATCACGAAATATTCTCCTCTCGCAGCTTCCTCTACAACTATTCTCTTTTCTTAGCTCTTTCTTTCTTATCTACTTCTATATTCCTCCGTCGCAGCTTCCTCTGCAGCTACTTCTTCTACCTTGTTCTTCCTTCCACAACTGCTTATGTTGCAGCTTCTCCTCCACCTTCATTTGCTTCTATAAAAAATTCTTCTCCCTATGACCAGGATCTTTATCTTTCGAGCAGAATTATTCCTATATTTTCCTAGGGCCAACAGGTTCCCAACACTCCCTGTGTCTCATCTCAAGCCACGCCGTGATATTCCACAACTTCCACATTTGTGACGAATTTTCTTTGAAAATATTGAAATATTTTCACTATCTCCTTTGTCTCTCGTTGCATGTCTTCTTCTGCCTTCTATAATTGTTCAACAAGGTTGAAATTGATGTGTTCCGACGTTATGATCCCTACGGCCTCCGCTGCTCGTCGCACCTTCTGATGTACAAGATGAATGATGCCTGTAATTCTTTCTGCTTCAGTCCTCTATTGTTGTTGAGTGCGCAACACTGCAACTTCCTATTGGATTTTCTTCATTTACGTTGCCTTAACACTTTTCTATGCTAAGGGAAACTTCTTCATCTCATTATTTAGTTGAGTTGTTCCTATCTCAGTTGTGCATAGCTCCTCTATGACTTTCTCCAATTCAACATCGTCGATCAATGCTTCCCAAGTATGAGGGACTTGGTCAACAGCCTTGGCACACAATGCCTCTTCTTCTTCTTCTATTTTCTTCACAGCCTCTGTCACTTCTTTTCTTCTTTCTTCTAACACCTCTGGGGGTGTACTAGGTTTCAACTATGATTTTAACTCTAGAACCCTTTTGCGAAGGTCATCCACATTCTTGCCAAGTCGAATGACCTTGGATTTTGAAAACATCTCTTCTATTATGCCTGCATCTACAAAATTGGTGCAAGCAAGTGCTACAACATTGTATAGTATGTGGCTATTTTCTTCCCAAGTCTTAGCTTTCCGCTCTACTTCCTTGACTGTTTTCTTTATCTTGGTAACAATCTTATTTTCTACTTTCACCTGCTTAATCAACGCACCTTCTCTTACCTTCATTTCCGCGAGTGTGAAATTATGCATTGCATACACTTCATATAGGGGAATTTGTGAGAATCCAATGGTCACATGGCCCAAGTTCTTGGCTATAGTATTCAATTCTTCCATTCCCAAGTCGAGTGCTTCACCCAATACTTGAGTCCTTATCAGCGGAATTGGAATTGGTACATCACTTGGTCACTCTTCTGACGTGCCCGATAAGTCCCGCAACTCTATCACTTGTGGTGTATAATCAACCGCGACTCATATTTCCTTTACATCTTATAGAGCACCATCAGTAAATCTATGATACTTCCTGTGAGCTTTGTCTATTGCTCATCTAATTTCTTCAAGCTCTGCTATGCAACTTCTGTCATTGCTTCGGTTAGAGGGTTAAATTATTCACCATCAATATTGATAATATTTGTTGTTTTGTCATCCTTTATTTTATTTCTCCTTGTCTCAATCTTTTCTTCCTCATCCTATTTAATCTTCTCTCCTACCCCTTGTTTTGTCAGGGTTGTACTTGCACTATTCTAGGGAGGGTTGGGATTTTGTGTTTCTAGCACTGGGTCCCCTCCCTATTCACCATCATTTGTGCTTGTGGGTCATTTTGTCGCAATGCTTCTTCGGTAGCTATTATGTCATCTGTGACAATAACCCACCATTATTCATGCCAATCTAGGGTAATGGCCTCAACTTCTTTTTCCAACAACAAAAATTGGGTCGCAGTGTGGATCTTGTCGCGGTTGCAACAAGATATGATGTGGCCCAACGACAAATTTAATGATGTTTTGAAATCATTGAAGGGTTTCGTCCATAAGTTTTCTTATGTATTCACCTAATAGAGCAATTCCTCTATGTGCATAAAAAATTGGACATTATTGTATTTTTTCCAGTCCTACTTATCTTTGTCGTACCAAAGTTTCTACTATCAAGCTCCTTGACAGTGTACCGGTATGTCTACCGCTTGGTATTTTGATGGTTCCATCCATCTAAGAAATGAAATCAAAATGAGTATCCAAGAGTAGTGGAATGCAATCCCTTTTTCCTGCGACTCTTCTGCATCCGCCAATAACTCATTCAATAGATAATGCGACCAATTAATTTGAAATCCCTCTGCACAGAGTTTATCCACTTCAATCGCCCCCACAGTNTACCTTTTTCCTGCGACTCTTCTGCATCCGCCAATAACTCATTCAATAGATAATGCGACCAATTAATTTGAAATCCCTCTGCACAGAGTTTATCCACTTCAATCGCCCCCACAGTACATTAGTTCGGTCACATCTTTTTCAACAATTTGGTATCCAATATCTTCAATGAACCAAACAATATGGTCATTGATGGAGTTAACTAAGAACCCTCTAGTATCCCTAGAAAAATAATACTTGTCCTTCACATTGGTTTCTAGTATAAGTTCTTGGTATTTTCTGAAATACGATGATGGGTCGATGCATACAAGTGGTAATACTATAATTGATGCTATGAGTTCGACATCCAAAGAAATTTTATTTTTCAGTCATAGGAAGTCATCGTGAAATGGAACCAATAACTGTTTGACACACACATTTACTTCTACACTTTGGCCGAAATGGGACATAATGAGTAACGACAGGAAACCTACCTGGTCCAATCCTCTTGTCCATTCCATTAGAGAGAAACGATTTGGGGCATCTGGTGTATCCTGCATAAGCATCATGCAATTTTTCAAGTCTAAATCCTTTTGTTTCCATGTGTCATAATCCACAAAGGTCAACTTATTAAGGTTTGGAAGAATGTTCTTTGACACTAGAACTCCTTCTGGCATAGTTGGTGTTTGCAGTGGGTAGCATGCATTTTTTCAGAACTTTAATCTTTGGTGCATTAGAATGTATTGGTGGGATGTATGGTAGAATATTCTCATGCCCTTGTTCTTCCTCCTCCTCCTCTTATGGTGATGGTGGTGTTGGTGCTTTTTGTTTGGGTCTTGCAAAATCCCCCCCCCCTCGCCTTGTTGTAACAGACGAACCTGGTAGGTTTGGACATGACTTGTCTATCAGGACAAATGGAGGTTGTGGAGATTCTTCGATGAGTGTAGGCTACGGTGATATGTATCTAACACTATATTCCTTGATGATTGCAGTCATGACCTCATATTCTACAGATGTGCTTGTGATGGAAATCAAAATAACCATGCTCTATGAAAAACTTAGTTCAAATATTTCAGTTGTAGACAACAATCTCTCTCTCACATACAACACAATGACACAAAACTTGGGTGCAAAGCTTGATAATGTCTAGAAATTCAATTAGTCTGTCCTTTGCATGCTTGGGAAATTAATGGAAAGGTATATGTCCTTTCTGTCACATGGGATGACCGTTCAAATGATCATTAGGAAACTTATATGCATGCAACCAGTTACATGTCACATCAAGTGGTATTTATTGCCATAAAGACGGATGTGACCAAAAAGAAAGATGCCAAAATTTCTTGGGATTTTTAAATTAATGATGGTCAGCTATCTTAATGATGGAAAGTTGTCATTTCTATGACTCAAATTCATCTTACATGCGTCCTGTATCCTTCATTTGATTGATTCCTTTTCCTGCAATAGATGGGGTGTATCCGCCTTCATTTTTTCACCTGTGATAGACATAGGGTCTGCTGCAATTTTCCTCCACGTGCGACTTATTAGCACTCTGCGACGGCCTTTTCTTTCGCGACAACGAATTTCCTTCAATTAAACAAAAATTTTCTTTCTTTTTTCCTTTCTCTTTTGTTTTCATTCAACTGAGTCATGATTATCCTGGTATGTATTTAGATGACTCCCATTTACTAGTCCTTTGGTAGGTGTTCCATCTAACTTTTGCAATTGTACTACCCCTCCATTAGTGATCTGAATGACAACATACGGTCCTAACCAGTGTGTTTTTAACTTACCTGGATGCTTGAAGAACTTGTGTTCATACAGAATAATAATTCCTCGAACCTGAAATTGCTTGTTCTTAATGTGTCGATCATGCCATACTTTTTGTCATCATTTTTCAACATTTTGATGATATACCGTGATAGAACGTTATTCTTCAAAATATACCAGCTACGAAAATATTTCTTCTATAGAACAAACATCTGTCATATCCGTGATCACAAAAATCCTTAAGTTGGGTAGAATTTATTCCATTGGCATGACAACTTCTTTCCCATATGCCGAACGAAATGGAGTTCGGCCTATCAACCTCTTACAGGTCATGAGATATGATCGCAAGACTGCGGAAACTTTTTGATCCCAGTAGTCTCATTGGACATTGCAAATCTTTGTCAATGCATTTTCCAAAATTTTGTTAAATGCTTTAACATCACCTTTCCCTTGAGGGTGATATGGCGTTGTATTTCGATGCTGGATCTAGAAATCCTCCGTCAATTCCTCAATTAACTGGTTAACCAGGTGTGTACCTTGGTTTCTTATCAAAAAAATTGGGCAACTGAATCTCGTCACGACATTTTCAAACATAAACTTCACAGTAGTCGCAACAATACAATATTTTACTAGCACTTCTTTTGCCCATCTGGTTAGGTAGTCGATTGCAATGATTATATATATTGCACCTGTGTGCTTCCCTGTCAAACTAATTGGACCCACAAAATCAATGGGCCATTTATCAAATTGCTATAGATTAAATACTCTCTACCAAAAAAATGATAGTCCTCGACACGAGGTTGCTAGTACTCTTTAGTCGCTGAAGCAACCAAGGATTCCACTCTGTCGATTCTCCTCCTTGGATTTTTTTTTCTACGTTTCTAACTTCAACAACCATTCATACAACACAATAGGGAACTCATAAAATAAAATCTTGTGAATATCCATATAAAGGTATCTCTCCAACCACCTCGTTGGATTTAATCCCGATCCTTTAATTTCTTCTTGTGCAAAATCTAATGCTTTAAAATCCACCCAGTCTTGGATTTCTAGCTTCGTCGGATGCCAAAACATATCCCTCACCAAAATGATTCACGGTCCTAACAACATAGCCATTTGTTCGTGTTTCTCCCTTTGACCTAGGTTCGGACCTTCTGTTGCATGCAACAAAGCCCAAGATATCATCCTGATAGAGCAAGGATCAACCAGCAACACCTGCGACACAGATGTAGTCTAACATGAGATATCTCTCATAGGTAACTTCCAAAACTAGGTTTCCGCAGTTGGGTTGGGATTTTGTCTCCCTTGGAACCTTACCAACTTACTCAATTGAAGTTGGTGGGTGTATTACTTATTCTTATTATGAGCAGATAAGATACTACTTAACTTATCAACCGACACGAATTCTAATAGAAATATAAGATTTAACACACTGGTTATCTATCGATAGTGCATCTTATGCATAAGGGAACTCATTCATAAGAAAATACATAAATACTTATTCACAATATACATTCTTGCAACTTAAGCACATTCATCATATACATTCATACGACATAAAGACATTCATCATCTACTCAATGACACCGTATTTAACGTGGAAACCCATTCCGGAAAAACCACAAAGGAAATCTCCATTTGGCATGAGAAATATATGGCACCTTTTGTCTGCGCACTCAGTTGTAGGCTCTATTCTAAATATTCTTCTCTTATTTATACAGACTCCTCTCTGCTCTCGTGCTCTCTCTTCTTTTGTCGTTGAATCTTCTCCTACTTTACTCTACTGTCGATTCGCACACAACTTGGATCAAATACTCTTCTCTTCGACTCTATTTCCAATCCGTACATACCTTGGATCAACTAACTCTTCTTACAGACACAATTTACTGACTATGAAAATTAAAAACAAGTAGTAAACAAGTAAGTACAAGTAAGTGAGTAACCCACATAAATCTTGGGTTCTTCCTTTTATAGACTCTTTACTTGTCGCATTCAATTTACTTCATTATGTTATCCAATAGGTTGTCATTTATATTCTAGTTACCCTTGTCAGAAGGAACCATTAGTCCAAAATAAAAATATGATTTTATTCCTTACAACACATGTGACTCTAGTTCACTTTACATCCACAATCTCTCGAGCTATCCTTTCCAGCAGTTGCACCGATGCATTCCTTCTCTATCGTGGTTCCTTCCATTGTAGCTGATCTCATAGCATCCTTTCCTTCTATCACGACTTCTCTTCTGTCATGAAATCTTCTCATGTTGCATCTTCCACTATGACTACTTCTTCTGTCTTAGCTCTTTCTTTCTTATCATATTCTATCTTCCTCTGTCGCAACATCCTCTGTAGCTGCTTCTTCTACCTTGTTCTTCCTTCCATCGCTACTTCTGTCGCAACTTATCCTCTTCCTTCATTTGCTTTTCTTGAAGATTCTTCTCCCTGTGATTGGACTCTTTATCTTCCGAGCATAATTCTAGCTGAATTATTCCTATTTTTTTCTACGGCCAACTGAGGCTTTGACTGCAAATGAACATATTTCCTTTCATCATATGGTTCAAGCTAGTTGTTCGACCCCTCCTCTCAACCTATTCCGATTCTAAGAGGCTCCCTCCTTTCCATTCCAATGGGTCCATACGCTGAAGAGAAATATCTCTTTTATCCCTCTCAAAGGCTGGTGTGTCAATTTAATGGCTTGTGGTCATGGCTTGTAAATATGCGAAAATGAGTTATTAGTTTGTGGATTCCCCTAATGAAGCAAGAGTCCGATATAAACCCTTGTGCAAAATCGTTTTACATTATTGAATTTGATCTTAAAGAATATAGGGATATGATACTTAGCTCGATGCCTTGGTTATTAGGAAGTTCAAGATTATGCATGAAGCCATGGACTCCCTCTTTTGATCCTCTATTGGATTTTCTCACCTTAGATCCAGATTGGGTCACGATTTCGAATCTTCCCTTTGATTTTTGGGGCATTCCTTCCCTTAAATCCATTGGGAATGCTCTTGGAAAGTTCCACTTCAACAACCCAGAACATTGAAGCAGTATCATACTACCTTTACAAGGATTTGTGTAGAAATGGACTTCAACAAAGGATTTTTTATCTAAATAAATGATGTTTCTATAAATTTTTCATGGAACCTAAAAATTGACTATGAACAGGTCATCTTCAAGTGCATATCATGTTTTGAAACAAGGCATACAACAACCTATTGCACAAACATTCCTAGGAGCAAAGGTTATAAAAAACCCCACTATAAATCCATGTGCCAGGAGGGTGCAAAGATAATGAATAAATTTATCTATATATAAGAAGACCCATATATGAAATCCCCTAAAGTAGATTCATAATTGTTCCAAGATGAAATCAATAAATCCCATCCAACTCAAGAACATGTAACACTAGTTTCAACCACTAAGCAGGAGGATCAGACTTTGCAAGTCTCACAAAAGGAAGAAAACACTTTAAGTCTAGAAAGAACCACTCTACTCCTATCGAGGAAAGAGAAACCTCAAGCGTTCCCATAAAATTCAAGGCATTGGGATGATCTAGTAGAAGGAGAGGAGGACACTTCAAAATAAGAACCCCCATATCTAGGTAAAACCGAAGAATGGACAATGATTGCCAAGAAAAATAAGTCTTCTTTAGTCCCACAACCAACAATGACAAGGAGTAGATCTCAGAATTGTACTTAGCCATGTTTGTTTTTCAAGTTTATTATGTAATCAATTTATCTGTATTAACTCATGTTCTCAAGTTTCTAAAAGGAGGTATAATAATAACAAAAAATAATTGGTCTTTTCACTCCCATGATGCAAGGAAGAGATTAGTTTTTCTTGTCAAATTTAGATAAAATTATACCTTGATGTTGATTTGGCATATCCACGACTCTTCTTAATATAAATCCCATGCTTGTTAATGTGTGTGTGTGTTAGTTCAAAATGATTTCAATAATTTCATATAAATTGAAATTGAAAGTCAATAGAAATAATATCAATTCACAAAATAAATTAGTAAAGAATGGTGGTGTTGCTATATGTAATTTAAATTGAACTTTAAAAATCAAATTAAAAAAATAATAATTACAATCCATTTTTTAAAGGCCATCCTATGGTCATAAGAGTTGGTACTAAATAATGTATAAATTTTTCAAACATTCAAACAAAAAATCTATAATACATGTTGAGATCCACCTTATAAGAATGGATGATAAGGACCATTACCCATAATATATAATAATCACATCATGGAAATCATTATTGCATTCAATTATCATGAATACTTGCAATTTTACAAGTGTGACATCTTTGAATCTCTTGCAATTTTACACGTGTGACATTTTTGAAACAATGAGTTCCAAGAATAATGATTCATTTGTCTGAGAGCACCACCAACCACTAGTCAAATGTAATATCGAATGTACAATTAGTCTAAAGGGACAAAGGTTTATCCCTTTGTCGACAACTCTTTTCAGTGACCCCACCTCTCTCTAGTGGCATCTTGATGACCCCACCTCCCTGGGTTGCTACAAAACCTTTGACCATCCTATTACTGGTGACCTCACTCCCAATGACCATCCTATTTGCCACCTCCTATCTTATCATCCTCACTGTTATCTTCCACCCTGTATTGTCGTCGATATCCCCTTTCCACCAACTTGCATTCAATATCTCCTTATCTCTTTGTTTCATTGTTCACCACCTTAGCCTAAACATGATGACCCTTGCTTGAACACCTTAACTTGAACATTATGGCCCTTATCTAAACATGATTTACCTTGTATATATTTGACCTTATCTCCATAGTCTCACCCCTCCTATCCACACAAAGAATAAGTTTGATAGATGGGAGGACATGTATCAACTAAGGGATGTTGAAATTGCATGATTGTAAGCAGGGATTCCATTAGACACTATTCCATTCTATGATTGATTAAGGTTAAATCAAACAAGCCTTGTTAGGAACCAAGTATGAACTTGACGTAAAGGAGGATGGTATATTTCCATGAACTAAATGAGGGACATTGATGGTCCATGATTGGAATAAGGTGTTCCATTTGACATCATTCCATTCCATGATCGATCGAGGTTAAACCAAACTAACCCAATTTGCATAGATTATAAGCTTGACAAAATGGAGCACCAAAAATTTCTATGATTCAATAATTGAAGGACATTGACAGTCCATCATTAGAATGATGGGTTCCATTTCATGATATTGGAAGTTAAACCAAAGCATTTTCTATGAAACTAATATGGTTTTCATCGACTAGTCAAAGGGAGATGAAACATAAATTTAGTGGTGGGTTGGTGGGTCTATTCAACTCAGTTTTCATGAATGGCACAACTACAATCTTCCATCCTCTTGAAACTACCACCCATCGTCCAAGGAAGTTGCATTGTGGTTAATAAATGTTGGCAATGTGAATACATTAGTGTAATGGAAATGGATAGTAGCTTCCAACTGGTTTAGTTTACTTCTCAATCTTTTTCATTTTTATTTTTGTTTTTTTTCAATTTGGTCCCAACTAGTTTTCTAGCTCAAGTACAGTACACAGAAAAATCCTAGCTCAAATTTCATATCTAAGTTCTCCTAAGCCAACCATCTTGCATTTTGGGGTCATGGGTATTGGTGAAATGTAGAATTATGTTTCTTATTGTATGGTTTTGGTATAAGTGGAAGGAGAGAAGCACCCCAACCCTACAACATTCCTAGGGAATGAAACTTTTTATGAGTAAATCTCGGATGCAATGCTTGTAGGAGACTACCATTACAATGACATTTGGGTGCCAAAGATGATGCTTATGTGATGCTTGTATTTAGGGTGTTAATGTACACCCTTTTAAAGAGGCTAGTATACTATTATTTTATTGAAACCCATTTTATTTCCATTGATCTCTATTTGTATTTTTTATCATAATAAAAATGTTGCAAAGAGATGGAAAACACCACTGTAGCTTTCCCAAAGGATTGGTATAGATGTAAGTTTCCTTATTTTTTTTTATATTGCCATTGATATTCAAAGTTAGAAAAAGATATTTTTGAAACAAACTAACTTCTACATAGTGAAAACATTATGTATAAAACTGAAATTATGTTGGAATAGGTGTTTCATACACCTTGTAGTCCTATAGTAGAGAAGGTAATGATTGTTGAGAAATATCATTGAATAAAGTTGAGCAACGGTAGTTAAAAAATATTTAGCAATGGTAGTTAATAAATATTGAGAAATAGTAGGCAATGAATACTGGGTAGTACCAATTGGCCACTAAATTGTTGGTGGTATCCAACAAGTAGAATTATAAAACCATAATGTAGTATGGTTTTGTTTCAAAGAATTGTAGAATGAAAAGGATAGAATTACCACAACAATAGACAATTGTAGATAACCAAATAACACAATAGCATTACATTTATTGATTAAAGAAATGTTCTCTTGCCTCTACAAGATGAAAACCTCTAAATGAAGCCAAGGTCGAATTACAAAATACTTAACAAGACATCTTATTACATTTATTCTACTCTTTTATATAGTTTATAGTGAAGGATATTTCTAGTATAAGGAACCTTCTAGTAAGCCTTATTAGTGAAGGAACTTTCTAGTAGGAAAATCCTTCTAGAAAGTCTTTTTACAAATATTCCATTCACACTATATCTACTTCACGGGTGTTGGAACCTAATCTTTGGTCTTAGGAAAAAATTATGTTATTAACTCCCTATTCTCATGAGAAGAAGATTGAAGGTCATAAGTGAATGAGAAGAGTCAACTGGGAGTCCAAGAGACCAATTGGGAAGTTGAACCCAAGGTTCTCTCATATAATATTGTACATTTGTGAATAGGAATTAATGTGCTTAATACCTATGTGTTTTTGTCTTTGTGGTTGTTATGGTTGTATATTTGGCTTGTGTTCAAATAGTCATCTATTTTCCATTTTGGGTCACCTAACAATGGTTTCAGATCTCATTATGAGCCATTGACCTCTGCAATAACTCTTTCTTTCCATATTCTCTTGTGTTTTCCTACCGACCTACACCATTATTCCCTTTGATCATTTTTGTATCTTTCAGGAATGTGGTTTGATTCTTTTGTGTAGACATTACTCCCCATTTTTCTTGCATGCAAAATCTTCAATTTGTTTTGTTGCCCTCAATATTAGAGTTATTATCCCTATCTTAATATATTCCATAATTTTCTTCTACATACAACAAAATGTTGAGGCAACTGTTTCCTTTGACATGGGCATCAACAAGCCCAACACAAGGTGTGTAATACACTATGGTTGTCCAAAAAGTATAGAATCTTATTACCAAGAGAGTGGTAGATGTGGCCGGAATGGATTACCCTCTAAATGTTGGATGTACTACTCATGTGGTGATTTCATGAATTTTTTTTTTACAAATATGATGCACGCATTGGAGCTAGACAGAAGTATATGGTGGAGTCCCTTATAATAGAACAAAAATATTGTAGCCTTACAACATGTCATGACCATGAACTGACCCTGTGAATAGAAGCCCTAATTTGTGCATTCCTCATTCTTGTGACTTGGGTATACTCCTCCTCTCCTCCACATGAAAACTATCTATCAAGGAGTTGTATCATGGATACATGAACATGTAGAGCATTGTGAAGACTATTGTTGGTGAAGTGTGAAACTATCATTTTTAAAGACAACTCTCCATCTGTGGTTTCATGAACTGGAGATTCCTTTTTCATGTGTGAATACAACTCTACACCGTTATCAACATTTAGCTCCATTCTCCTTTGTTGTTCGCAAAATTTGGTATGGTATTAATTGTTTTGGTTTGCATAACCTTTAAAATTTGTCTAGATCTCATTAGTAAAGAACGATGCTCATTATATTTAGAGTCATATTTTCATCATTAGTAAATAATGATGCTCATTATATTTAGAGTCATATTTTCATAATGTCTCAGTGGACTGATCTAACGTTATCAAAGTAGTAGAGGCCTTCTCAACTTGGTGAATAATCATTTGATGAAAATATGTTTTGGATATGATAAAATGGTAGTTGGATTTATTTTCTTTTGCATAGTGGTTTTATACATATTCACCAAGCATATTGGGCTTTTGAAGTTTCAACATAAATTGTTTTGTTACGAACATAAAATAATTAATACATTAATAATAATTAATAACAATAATAAACATTAATTACAGTTTTAACAAGAGGATGTGACTCCTCATATTAATGGCCAAGCCATATATAAAGGAAGACAATCAATTCTAATATACCATCACCTTATATTTGATCATTTATCAATTATTCCTGGGTTTCCAAATTGTATCCATTCCAATTGGTATGTTGGATATGGGATTTTTTCATAACACTGAATTGAGTGTTACACTGGTATCAAAGCGGTCTCGCTCCTCCTTTGAGATTGGATTCAAATCATCACTCTATTCTCCCCACTTCAATTCCCCCTACTGCTCCCCTATGATCCTTTCCCATGCTATGCCTCACCCAAATCCTATGCTATTTACACATCACCCCAACCACATCGTTCTCCAACACTTCCTTTTCCCTTCAGTCCTTCCTACACTCTTCTTGTGCCAATGCCATTGTCTCTTCACTGGGATACCCTCTCCACCCATGCCTACTCATTCATGTTCTCCCCCTACACCCATAATCCCTCCACTCCTCTTCCACATCTTTTCTCCACTCCCACTTACTCATTAATGCACCCACTTTTCCTTCTCCTTATGCACAACCCCAATTATTAAATGCACCCCCCCACATTTTACCTCATGTGCTTCCCTCCATCGTCTCCGCGTCCCTCCATCATGATCCAATGTCATCCCACTCCATTCCATCTCACACCTTCCTCCCTCAATGTTGTCCTCCTCTGATCTCTGCCATGTGCACACTCCTTTCATTTGTACCTCAATGTCATTCCCTTACCAGCATCCATGTCTCATGTCTAGTCAACCCCACATCTAGCAGCCACGTCCACTCCTCTCCCTCTCATCCGTAATCCCACGGTCATCTCTCTCTCATTTCTCTCGTCTGCCCTCCATTTCTACACTACTTTAAAACCCTAATTTTTTAATAAAAATTAAATATTACTTAATTATTATTATGTTAAGATTTATTTATATTAAAAATTTTACAATTCAAATTATAAAAAAATTAACTAAAAATATTTAAATATGATAATTATTATTTTTATTATTTTTATTTAGTCTTATTCAATAATTATAATAGTTAGTATTATTATAATAATAATTGTTCATTAATTCTCAACTTTTACGTTATCCATGAAGTTAATTAGGGAAGCATTGAGTATGATTTTTTATGAACAAATGAGAAAGATGGACGGAATACTCGTATGAAACATTCAGTTGTAAAATCTACTCACAAAGTTGTTGACAACACCTTCAATAAAATAAGTCAACAAAGGAGACCAAAGGCCTTCCAAGATAAAGAATCTGAAACTAAATCTAAATATGATTTTCATGGCCCATAAGTAAAACCAGATAAAGAACATGAAAATGAAGTAAAAAGAGGAAGATACAAAAAACCATTATATCAACCAAGATGAGATTAATGATATCCATCAAGATAATAAGCAAGACAAGGATACATAATACCATAGTGATGATAAAAATAAGAATGATATATTTGATAAAAATGAAGATGATCTTGACCAAGATTGCGATGAGACTCAATCCAGTATTGCTGCCAGTAATGATGATCATTGCAACGACAAGGGATGGATCCCACCATGTGCAAAAATATATCAAATTTGAGAAATAAAATATTTTAGATTCAAACTTTACCTTGAATATCCTATCACCTCAAAAGAACATCAATGGGAACAATTATAAGATTTATTAGACATAAGATAAGATTGGATTTTTTGTGTGTATTACAAGTAGAAGGATCCCCTTCAAAGGATCTAGAAAAAAATATGTTGGGAATGCCATCAAGAAAATAGTTAGTGTTGCCAATTCTGTCATGCATTTTCAGTTGAAAACAAAAATAGTTAAAAGTTGCAACCATCCAAGCAAGAAAAGCGTAAACGAATCTTCACCAAGTACATACTTAATGTGCATTCCAAAAGAAAAGAAAAAAAATGAAGCAGTGGTAATAATCAAAGTTGCATATCTCTTGTCATCAGTTTGACACAGAGCCAGAATAAAACAGGATATCATCACACTCAGCTTTGAGGACAAAGCTTCCCTTAAGGGAAGAGAAATGTTATGAACATAAAATAATTAAATATATTAATAATAATTAATAATAATAATAATAATAATAATAATAATAATAATAATAATAATAATAAACATTAATTACATGTTTAACAAGAGGATGCTACTCCTCATATTAATGGCCAATCCATATTTAAAGGTGGTCAATCATTTGTAATATACCATCATCTTATATTTGATCATTTATCAATTATTGTGGGTTTCTGAATTGTGTCCACTCCAAGTGGTATTCCGGATACGAGCTTTTCCCATAACAATGGATTGGGTGTTACATGTTTAATTCAATGAGAACAGATGCTACTGATAAAAATATAGTTTCAAACTATGTACATAATGCAAGATATCAATATTTTTCTATGGTGAGATGAGTGTATATGTTTGTACACCCAAAATAAAAGTTGACAAAAGTGAATAGAAAATCAGGTTGAATCAAGAAAATATTGATGTGCAACTAGATATATTTGGTTTTGTGTTGAATGATATCACTATAGAACCATCATGGAACACCATGGAGCTATAATTGAGTAATGAGACTTGGTGCTTATTCTTCTCATTGGTGCATAGTGAAACCCTAATTTCATGTGGGCGAGAGATATGAAACCCTAAATTAATGTCTGGAATTTGTTTCCAAAAGTTTTATTGAACTAGTATTTGGATACCAATAAGCTTGGAGGGTTAATCTTTCATTACCAATATGGTTTTAAGCTCAGATAACACATATTTGTATAATTGTTTGTAAATCAAAGATTGTGGTGCAGAAAATAACATAGAGTGTGTAGAAATAAATTAGTGCTTGCAGAAATCTCATATAGCATGTAGAAAGATAAAAACAATGTTGTAAGAGGTGGCAGAGACATAGGATTTCTACATTCTTCTTTGTCTCTCGCACACTATTAAAATGTAGACATTGTGAAGAATAGTCACATATTTGAAATTGGTTTGGTACAATAAAGTTTGCAGTTGTTGGTACAACTGCTCTAAAAGAAGAATTTGTAGAAGCAGATCATCATCATTCAAGAACTCAGGTATAGAAGATTCATCAATTCAACATTCGTAAGTGTAAATTGCAAATTGTTGGTTGTTTGTAAGTTCTAGCGTGTTCTTTGGTACTTGCATGTGTTTTTGTGTAGTATCAAAGTGAAGGAAAAACTAAATTGCATTATACTTGGGTGCATTCTCGGTTGAGACTAACACCATTCACTTTTAATATTGAATATGTTGTATTTTGTTTGTAAAGGGTGGAGTTGCAAGAATCCCTTAGTTTAATTGAGTTAATTTGGTCATACATTCACTGGGAGGCTTCAAATATTCCTCACAATGTCTCAATTTAAACAAATATTAGAGTTGTTGAACCCTCTAATGCTTACTGTTGTAGATGACTCAATCGCAATTAACAAAGATAATATCCAAACTGTTATCACATATATGCAAGATTCAAAATCCAAAGAGGATGATGTACAACAAAGGAATCAACATTATGAAAAAGTGTGTGTTCAAAACAAACCTCTATTTGAAGATGATTCCTATCAGCTTCTAGCACATGGCCAAAACAATGAAATCACGTCAGAAGATGTACAACCTATTCAAAGTTCCAAATGCCAACGTTTAGACCAATTTGGCCATATGAAAGATCAGCATTTTGGTCTTCATCCTTATTAGCATTGCAATAAGCATAACCATTCTTTAGATAGGTATGTGAAGCTGGAGAAACTTGCAAAATTGAAACTTGCAGCTAAATATTGTATTGCTTCTTATCTTGTACTTGACAAGAGGGAACAATATGTCTGGCTTCAAGTTTAAAAGCATTGTCATTCTAACAAAAAGTAGTCATGACCATCTTCATGTAATCCTGAACAAGAATTAAGAATGACCCACAGTAAGTTTGGGATACCACACTTAGAGATGTAGCATGAAGACAAAAGAGAATCATGTCCCAAAGTACTCATGTGTTTTTCGTCTAGTTTTGATACCATGATACCTTCCATTCCACATGTTGTTCCTGATAGGGGAGAATGAATAAAATCATAAAAAAGCGATTCTAAATAGATTCATATACATGTTTTATTAAGCTCCACTTGGTTGGTGGTCAACCTAAAACCACTACTATTTAACAGAACCTTCTATTAACAGAAGCCACCAGCTTCTAGCTAAATTACTTAGAGATTCATATTGTCAAGATGGAAATGTTCAACAACAGTAGTTGTTCACTTCCTGTTTTTAACTCTCCAATTTGTTTGTGGTCATCCTAAAACCACCATTCTACACAAAACCTTTGTTCCTTCATGCCAAGTTCCACACATAATCTCCGATACTTTGTGCTATGTTATAGCGTTTGTGATCAGCCTTAAAATATCGACCGAGTAGAAGACATCAATTTCTGCTAGCCCCTTTGTTTGGTGGTCAACCAAAACCACCACTTTAGAGAGAACTTATACTTACTAGGAGAAGTTATATTCTATTAACTTTCTTGGTAATTGGATTTTCATGTTGGAAACGTTCAGCAGTGGTAGTTTTCCACCTCTAGGTATTTATTTCTCTTTTGTTGGATTCACATACACTCCTTTGGATTAAGGGGGAACTTGTTGGAACCTAATCCTTGGTGTTAAGAAAATGTTATGTTATTAAATCCCTATTCACATGAGAAGAAGAGTAAAAATCATAGGTGAATGGGAAGAGTCACTCAAGATTCCAAGAGACTACTTGTGAAGTTGAACCCAAGGGTCATATCATGTAATATATTGTACATTTGTGAATGAGAATTAATGTGCTTAGCAGCTATCTCTTTCTATCTTTGTGGTTATTATACTTGTATATTTGTCTGGTGTTCATCCAATCATTTATTTTTCCTTTTGGGGAACCTAGCAATGGGCCTAATTTAATATACATGGCCTCAATAAATATCAACCTATTTGTTTATTTGAGGAAGATACAATAGGACCCTAACTTATTGAGTGCTTGGGTTGGAGGTATTGTTAGTGAGCTTTTAAATTAATGTTATGTTGTCAAAATTTATCCAGAACCTTTATGATATTGAATACTCCTATTCAGAGCATGAATACTTGTAATGTATTGTAACCATTTATCAGTTGTTGAATAGTACATTAAGTGCATTTATATACCAGAAAATTTTCCAAGGAAATCATGTTGTTTAATCGTTGTATGCTTCTATGTTTTTTATTGATGCAATTGTGTTTATTTAGTTTTCTTCACATTCTTCTCTTATTGATTAGTATAAGAAGCGTATTTACCACCTCTTCTTCCTTTCATTTAGTATTAGAGATTTATCAACTTAGATCCAAGATTATCAACATTTTTTTTTATCTAATCTTGGTTTGAGTGGAATATTGTGTAGAATGAAATATTGTTGCATTGAAATGATGAGAACATCTAGAATATAAATGTATAAGTTTAATGACACCAATGTTGAGTTTTGGAAGCTAAAAAAATGATTTTCTCGTAGATTGATATTTATAGGATACAATGTATGGAACCAAACCGATTGGTATGAAAGATTAAGAGTGAGAAGTGTTAGATAAAAACACAAGAAGCTTTATCAGACTATGCTTAGTCAATTCAATTATATTTAATGTTTCAAAAGAAAACCCGCAACATCTCTATGGAATAAGTTGGGGGATTTGCACCAAGTTAAATCCTTGGTTATTAATCTTCTTTTTTTGTAGAAACGGTTGTTTGCATTGAGAATGGGTGATGTTGGTTATGTAGTTGAGAATCATAATTATTTTAATACTATTGTGACTTAGTAGATCTCAATCTAAGTGAATATTGATCAGGAATATCATTGTATAACCCTTTGAGTTATTTTCCAAATTCATAGGACCATATGATAATGGCCATTAGAAGCACTATAAAGAAATTGATGCTTGATGGAGTAATGGTTGCTTTACTCTTAGAGGAGGTGAGGCATATATTTTTTGAGTCCATTAATGAGGCCTTTTATATTCATGGAAGGATGAAGAAAAAAATAAAGAAGTGGAAAAATGGAAGATCCAAATCTCATGGGATATCTAGATTTCTTGGAATATCCAGGAAAAAATGTTGGAATTGCAACAAGGTATGAAATTTTAGAAGATATTGAAAGGAAGATAAAGCAAGAATAAGAAATAAAATAATGAGTTTGACGATGAGTTGGAAAAGTATTCTTAGTTGTATGGTGGAGATTCCTTTTTTGCACCTTTGGAAACCCATGCATGCTAGAATGATGGTTGATATGATATGGATTCCCATTGGAACTAGTTTTAATTGTATGGGAAATATGATAATGGGTTCATATACCATGGTGAGAACTCTCCTCTTAGCATAGTTGGTCATGGAATATCCTTGATTAGATTCCCCTATGGTAGAGTGAATAGGATCAGTGGAGTTTCATACATTTGGGTTTGAAACGAAACCTATTACTATAAAGAAAACTTAATGATGCATGTGTTGATTTCTTTAATAAAGGGCCTAAGATGGTCCAAAGAGATATGATGGTGTCTAAGGGTGTTTATGTGAGCATGCATAATTTATTATAGTTGTTTAATTTTTTCAACAAAGAGATTTGTAGAATCTACACCCTCACAATCAAAACATGTATCTACTTCTAATGAATATTATTTTTGGTTACATAAGTGAGCACTTGCTTCAGAAAAAAGGTTAAGTGGAAAGAAGATAATTCTATGGCCCAAGATATTGGGACATTTGGGTGAGAAGGGAATACGAGCCTTAAGAAGAAAAAATATTGTTGATGGATTGAATGATTATTCTGTAGCATTTGATTTTTGCAAGCATTGCATATAGAGAAAATATAACCATAGTCAATTTTATTCTAGTCCCCTTAAATATTTTAGGTTGTTGGACCTAATACATTTTGATGTATTTGGTCCTATTAAAGTTCTTTTAATTTATTCAGCTTTGTATTATGTGCCATTCATTGATGACTATTCTAGAGGGATTTGGGTATATTTTGTCAAAACTAATTTTGAGGTCTTTAGTTGATTTACAGAGTTTAAGGCTCATATGGAAAATAATATGGTATGAAGATTGAGGTGTTGGGGAATAATCATGGTGGTGAGTTTTGTTTTGAAAAGTTTGATATTTTTTTAAGGACAATGGAATTGAACATCATAGGACAAATCCAATACCCCTCAACAAAATGGAAGTGTAAAATGGACAAACAAGGCGTTGATGGAGAGAGTTAGGTTCATATGTTTAGTGGAGTAATCTTAGAGACAAAGTTTTGGGAAGAATTGGTTGCTATTGCATGTTACCTAACTAACATGTCTCACAGTCAACTTTTGTGTACATTTAAGACCACTATTGAGGTCTATATGGGGAAAAATCCATTACTTAAACATCTTCATGTTTTTGGTTGTTAGGCATTTGCTCATGTGACTAAGGAGAAGCAATTGAAATTGGATAAAATGGTAGCAATATGTATCTTCATTGGCTATGGAATTAGTGTGAAAGGGTACAAAAAAAATATTGTTGCTGGAAAAATATTTTATAGAACAAATGCTATTTTTAGATAAGTTAAGTATTTTCCTACAATGGCGTAGCTAGAAAAGGACGAGAAGAAGCCAGTTGTTCAACTACCACCCAAGAATAAGAAAGTTGAACTAGAAAATTAATAAGATGTTCATTATGGAGTTGATGATGATTATAGTTCAGAGAGTTTAAAAGAGGAGGAAGAAAATCAACCTCAAAATTTAATGGGGTCCGCTCAACAAACAAGGAAACCATACATGTATAAGTATACTATGTGTGAATTCATATGTATAATTTATTTACTTGATGTCATTGATGAGCCTAGGATTGTGAAAGAGGTAATGGGTATGGAATATAATGAGTCTTGGATATTGGCCATGCATGAGGATATGGATACACTTATAAATAATGATACACAAGACCCACTACTGTTGTCTAATGGGGGAACACCCATTGGAAGTAAATGGGTGTTCAAAAAGAAGATCAGTTTAAATGGAAGTGTTTAAAGTACAAGTCAAGATTGGCTGCAAAAGGACATTATATTATGTCAATTCCATAATGGAACCATGGGACATTCCATTAACCTATCTTATTCCCATATGTTCAATTGGAATTAAAATTTATTAGGGAATAAATAGTCACTATGTACACTCAAATGTAAATCAAGAAGCGGTGAGGTGGGTCATAAATTTAAAATAATAATAGCAATAAATTCATAAATGAGGTGGAAATCATCCAATCAGATAATGAGGGTGCATAGGAGGATGAATGAGCCATTAGAGGGTGTAACTTCAATCCAAGGTGGAATGAATATCATCATGATGACACTTCATGAGTTGTAACCTCCTAGGCTAAAAATAGCCAAAGAAGAGTGCACTAGGGGAAGAGTAAATCCAAAGGAATCACATGAAGAGGAATACACATAAAAATAGCCAGGGGGGTGCATTAGTGAAGTGTAAACCCCAAAGGAATCTATGTCATCTTATGACAGATTCTATGACAACTATGACAAGCTATGGCAACTCCAGGTCCTAAAAATAGACAAGGAGGGTGCATGAGGGGAGAGTGGGACCACAAACCATTGGAAAATCCCCCAAATCAAGGAAAAGGTCCCTTATTTAGAATCACAAAAGGTGGATAAGGTCCTATTTGGTCCAAATAACATTAGAAGTGAGTTAATGTGTTGTGAATAATGATTATCTCTGTTGGGTACAATCTCCATTAATTTGAATTTTATTATTATTTTATGAGGGAATTCTAGAATGAGGGGGGAAGGTCTCAATGAAGTTTATAAAAAGTATATAAACACATGAGGTAAATTCTTTTGATCATTTTAAATTCAAATTGGAGAGCTTGTGAGATTTTCGTGCCTAGGAGATGCGCCCTTTGCAATTGTAACTAGTTTGTGGTGCAAGATCCCACCCTAGCTAGCATGAGAGGAAAAGTCAACCTAATTTATATTTGGAGATAAAATGAAGGATCTCATATCTATGTTTAGTATATGGTTCAAGTTCATATTGGTGTGTTTGAATCTTAGTTTGTAGCAGGGAAATATTGTTGGTTTGTTCCGACATTGGTAGCTTGTGTTGTGGTAGATATTGGTTGAGGAGGGATGAAAAGTGGTTGATTATATATCTTGGTGGATGTTATATGGTATGTATAGAACTCATATATGGTTTAGGGCGCAATTGAGAGAGAATATCTGAATATCAGGGTCAAAATCATGTTGGTAGAGGGCACACTAGTTGGAGGAAATCGCTCATTGGGAGTTGCCATTTTCCCTCTCTCCTCTGATATCCATTTGCAGCCATTATTCAACTATTGTAGTAGGATTATTTCATGTATTTTAAGTTGATTTATAATCCATTAGTATTATGAATGTAATTCCTGTTGATCCCTGTTTTGTCATGATTTTCGGCTGGTAAATTGCTCTTTTGACATCTATTTTGTCACCTTTTTGACATATTCCTGTCATACAGCTTATCATTCAGCCTCAGGTAGGAATACATTTGGGATTTATTCAAATTATTTCATGGTTTTACTAATCAATTCGATGATATTTGGAAATATGTGTGAAAATTGAAATTGTTTTGCATGTTGTTGCAGCTGCAACAATTTTCCCAAAATTCCAAAAAAATTTAGGACCCTCCTTTGTTTGGATTAGTTTGATTTTCTTCTTTGAGTTGGTCTAATAATGATTTCTCCAAATGATTTTCTAATGCTTGAATTGATTTACCACTTGTTGGATTCTCCCTCTAGCACTTGAAATAATCCACTGTTTGATCAAGCTTTATCGCTGCCTTTGAATGCATTTGAAGCATGCCTGGATCGGAAGTTATTTGGTTAAGTGCCCCGCCGTTGCGGATGGATAATCGGTTTGGTCTTTGATTTTCTTTCCGACCCGTTGGTTTTCGCATCGGATGCTATTTGGTTTTGCATCGGAACTATTTATCATTTCTTTCTCCGCCGTTGCGAGAGGAAAACTGCTTCCTCTTCCGATCATTGCTTTAACGTTTCAGACCCGTTTGTTATTTCCATCCATTCCGTAAGTCGTGGGCCTCCGCCCTTGTGGCTATGGGAAGAATTTTCCTGCCGGCCGTCTAAGTCGTTTGAAACTCGCCATTGCGGAAGGTCGCGCCCTTTCTGCTTCCGCCGTTGCGGCTGCCGAAAGCGTTAGCTTTTTCGATCCTCTAATGTTTCCACTTCCGATTTGGAACTCATTTTGCGGAGCGATTTATCCTTTGTTCTTCCGCCGTTGTGGTTGCGGTTATGCTTTTGTTTCGATGTTAGAAGTCCGACGCGTGGTTATTTTTCACTCGGTTATTCCCCGCCGTTATGGACGGTGGTATGCTTTAGGGTTCTGCTGTTGTGGATGAAATAAGCGCTAACCTTGCCGATGCGTAGTCATTTTTCTCCCATTTCGGACCGATTTACCCTTTGCGGCTCCGCCATTGCAGCTCTCGTTTCATTACTGACCCGACGATTGGTTTTCCGAGGTTCCGCCGTGTATGTCTCCATGCATGGCTTAGCGCTTTGGCCGTCCGCCGTTGCGGAAGGAAGTTTGTTTTCAACCTCCGATCCAAATTTGTCCGCTTTCCGATTCTTTTCTCTCCCCCGTCCGATCTTTTGTGGTGGACTATATATATGGGGTCGGGATATGTTGCATTATCCTTGTCGACTGTTGCTGCTCCGTCTATCGTTATCACGTGCTGTCGCGCTCGCTCGGTCCCTCATTTTTGATACACACAGGCCAGGTGTCGCCACCGCGAAGTTTGACAGGCCTCCCCACTCCGGTTACGCACCATTGCCAGGTAGGATCGTTGTTTCCCTTTCCTCATTCCGTTGAGCTTTTGGTTGATGTTTTCTACAGTTAGGTTCTGTCGCGGCTGTTTCTCTTCACCCCATTAGTTGCACACCTATATAAATTGGGTATTTTCATCTTATTTGGCCGTGGGAGGGCGGTTTAACCCTCGGAGTAGTTTTTCCCTCCACCTCCGTTTGTTTTGTAACCCTGCGTTTAGAAATTCGGGGGTTTGGTGCAGACGGCCGTTACGCCGTCTGTACCAAGCGGCCCAGTATGATAAGGTTTGATAGGGGAGGTTTCAGGGCATCCCTGTGGTTTTGGGTGGTCACCTTCCCCATTCATTTTACGCTATCCATATCCCACAGACTCAGCCATAATTCACTGCGTTTTTTCGCACGCTCGGTTCATGGCCGGGTTTTGAACCTAAACCGGTGGTGGGGGTTTTATCACTGTATAGCAATGCAAAACGTTTCAAGTGGACATTAGATTGCACAGGAAATTTGTTTGTAAAGTGCCGCTGGAAAAAAAGATTGCATGGTTTTTCCCTTATCCATCCCGTGCCGCGCGACGACCATGGCGCCCGCGGAAAGCCAAAACTTGTCGCACATTAATGTAGATTTATTTCCTCCCAATTTGTATTGTTAGAATTGTTTGGTATTGAAAAGCAGTGGTAGCTTGCATGTTTTTACTGCATATAACTGTTTTCCATCATGCTGAACTTAGACTAAGTCATTGAACACTGCACATTGTGTTTCAATGGTTCTGTTAGTTAGGCCATTTCTGCTTATATACATGCATATATTTGGTTCATTGACTGATTGATATCATGTTAAACATAGAAGAAATGACACACTGCACACTGATGTATATAAGTTTTTCACTCAGCCAAAATGGCTTAATGTTTACAATGTTGTGTGTGGTAGGAAGATTTCGAATCCACAATGTCAAAGAGGTAAAAGAAGAAGGCCCCGGTGGTTGAGGAAGAGCCCGAAGTAGAAACTGCCACCAAAATGGAATATATATATGAGGACACTAAGTGTATTTCTGGTGTTGAACCTGAATACCACTGGGGGGAAATATATAGACTGATCACACGCAGAGAGGTTCCTAACATGGGCTTAGAAGAAGAATCCATATATGCCAACATAGAAAGATCTTCACTGATGAAGATCACCACTAGACCGGAGTTGTTCCCTTGCTATGAAGTAATCGGTTGGATTCTGCCCCGGGAAGATGTCACAACAATGATTCTGGAAAATGTTGAAAGACAGGGCTATGCTGCATATAGCCCTGGATATGTAGCGTTGGCTTACCACCTGCCAGAAGCCCAAGTATTTTTAACTGATGATTGGCTGAACAACATTAGAATTGACTTGGTAGAGACTCTTAAAAAGATGCTATTGCAGGGAAAACATTACAGATACAGACCGACGGGTGATTACGATATGACAAGCTTAAGGCCCCCCTATAGGTTCATAGCCTTAATGCTGAACAGGATCTTTGGAAGAGCACATGGTAGGTTCTTCAATTTAGAATGGATCCCAATCATTTTTTGTGTTGCAACCCAGGGGACAATTTTCAACTGGGCCAGCCTTGTATCAAATAGTCTTTCAGCTCGCTTGGCCTCAGCTTTGGGAGGAGTGGCCTAAAAGAGGTCTGAATTCTATATGAGTTCCATACTTGTAGACTGTATATTATGCAATCAGCCTTTCCCCGGCCTTAGGTGCATCTAGGATAGGGAAAGAATGCCTGTCTATTCTGCTTATAAACCACTATGGGCACATAAATATCACAGCCATTACCGAGAAGTCTGTGAACACTTCATCATTCCCTTATACACACTCATTTTCCTAAAGGAGTGTGATTGTATGTCAGAGGAAGCACTGCAAATGATCGAAGAATATGCAGATTACTATTTGACTGAGGATGGCCTATACTTCAGGATGTTTGGAGGTTTAAGAGCACCCTCCCTGCTGCCCAAATACACCACTGACTACATCATACACAAGGAAGCAGTCAGGCAGGTCTTCTTGGATGGCATAGGGAGCTTTCTGTTTGAGCAAAAGAAGACCGCCTATCCTCCTTTTCCTTTCAGGTTAGGAAGCTACAAGTTTACCATAGCGAAAAAGGCTGATGAATTTGTAGAAGAGCTTGAAAAGTTCCATTTTGGAGAGATGCCCTTCCGTAGAAATGATACTCACGGTAAAGTAGCTGAACATTGCAAAGCAAACAACGTGCATTTTGAGTATGCCCACCATTGGGATTGAGAAGAATCCATCTTCCGAAATGCAGTAAACATGACAGCCTTGAGAAGAAGGTTCAAGAAAAAGATCACCACCAAAGGTGGGAAGGGAGATGAACAAACAAAGGCTGAGGAAGAAGCAAAGAGAAGAAATGACGAAGCCCAGAGGTTGGCACAAGAAGCTGCAGGGTGGCTACACACAGAAGAAGAAGAAAAAGGAAAGTTGCGCAAGAGGCAGCTAGGAAGGCAGAAGAAGATGCAAAGAAAGAAGAAGAAGAAAAGAAAAAGAAGCTGGATGAGGAGCTCCAAAAGCAAGAAGCTGAAAGGCTAAAGCTGACACAAACAGAGCAATCAGCTTCTGAAATAGCTGCAGGGAAGACCCAGGACATGGACAACCCTGAGGTTCAGGACCCACAAGTACCTGCTGCCAGCACACCCATGGTCCCCACTCTCAAGCTGGTCCTATTTGTGCAGAAAAAAAGGAGAAGAAATCTCTGATTTCAACACTGTTTTCTACGACAGGGCAACAAAGAGGATAGTGAAGAGAACAGAAAGGAAAATTGAAATGGGGGATCTGCCAGGGAAAATGATATCGGATACGCCTATTATGTTGGGAACAGACCAAGATCCATGATTCACCATCAGAGCCGGGGCAACACTGATTCAAGCCTCGGAGGATAATGTGGGCAGGCTTATGACAAACTTAGAGCTATCCAAAAAGTCTTCTGCTCAATTGAAAGACACATTGAGAAGAGAAAGAGAAGAAGGCAATAGGCTGAAAAGGAAATATGAAGACATGCAGATGGAAATGAAGTCTTCTAAGGTTGAGTTGCAGCTCCTCCAGGTAGAGAAACCAGCTAGTGAAACTGCGCAAGAATGCCTGGAAAAGGTGCAGAAAGAATATCAAGAGCTGAAGATGGAGAAGGAGCGGCTGCTGGAAAAGGTAGAAGAGCTAGAAGAGTAGCAGAATATTATCTTGCAGGCCAGTGAGATGCACTCCCAAGAACAGAAAAAGAAAGATCAAGAGCAGATTTCTTCTCTGAGAACTGCTCTGGAGGAAGCAAGGGAGCAGCAGGTTAACCTCCAATCGTTCAAAGAGCATATCTTGGCCCAGAAGGCTAAGATGCTGCAACTACAGAGGTGCTGCAGGTAGATAGCCGATTGGAGGAAATCCTGGAGACCTCCTCCTATTTCGTTGATCGATCTCAGGACGTCCTTGAAGTCCTGACTGCAAGAATGGCAAGGCTGGAAAACAATGAAGAAACTCCAGCAGAATTGCCATCAAAGGATACACAGGCCCTCAAGCGGGATTATGACTTGCTAGAATTTGCTATAAATACTGCAGAGGATTTCAAAAAATATGTTAAGAAGACGAAATGAGCATGCACCGAGTTTTTCAGAAGGCTTCTCATTACCTACAATCGGTGCCAGATAGAGGGCAAGTAGAGGCTTGAGGCTTTCCCGGATCACAAGACCTTTGTGGAGCTGTTGCAGAAAAGATACCAGGAGGAGGAAGCTAAAGTACAGCATATCAAAGCTCTGGATGATCAGATCTTGAGGAGTGAAGTAGATCATTCAGCTATCAGCGTGCAACTTTTGGAGGATCAACTTCGATTGAGTGCAGTCAGAATTGAGGCTATAAAGAACCAGGCTGCTAAGTTTGATATCAATATTCAGTTTTTAGAGCCTTGTGCATTTGAGGGCATTGCCTCTGAAGCTTCGTCATGGAAGAAATTTCTAGATGCCCAAGTGGGACCCTCCTCGTAAAGGATTGGTCACTTTTGGTAATGTGTAACATTTTGTAAAAAACATTTGAGAAAAGTCAACCGTTGGGAAACGAAGAGTTGGGAAGCCCAAATGTTACTTTGGGCAGCCCAACCGTCTCACCCTTTTGTATAAATGTAGAAAGTTTAGAAGGGAGAAGGGGATTTTTCCCAGTTAGACATGAAAAGCAATATTGTAAGAAGAACTATTTCTCTTTGCAATAAAGAAGTATTGTTTTCCTGTTGGAGAAACATTGGTGGCATTTTCAAATGTTATGCTGTGGATGGCTGGAAGATGAACTATTTTGTTTTTCCAGCTATTTGTCCATTAACCGTGAGATCGTTCTAACTCCCAGAACCTATGTTCTTGTTTAAATGATTTCTGGTTTATTTTGTGGAATTACCACCATGAGTAATGTATGCTGTTCATAAAACAATTGGCTATCTGATTGTTAAAATATCTTTGATCGTCCATGCATTGTGGAAAGAAATATCAGCTAACTGTAGTTTCTCTTTATGTTGCATGTACAATACACATTACTCATAAGTAAGTTACAATCTGGCTCCCAGGGGATAGATAGGAGATAGATAGGAGATAGATAGATAGATAGTTAGTTTATTTCACTGCTCCATGTGATTTAGATGTTTGTGAGCCTAAGACGAGAGGTAAGAACCTGCGCATCACATTGTGAATACTCCTTACATCCTTATCACCCTGCATGGTTAATTAGGCATATGCATATCATACTTAAGTGAAAAAATACAAAATCATACACGGTGGACTGGGCCGCAACCGGTAAAACCTTTGTTTTTGGTTATTTTGACCTACGGTAGCCGGACCGCAAAACGGACCGATTCCCCATACCAAACAGTCACGGGCTAGTTGGGAATGTTGACTGGGGAGAATCCCTTTCTGTTGTTGCCTGCGAATTTCCAGGCCTCAACAGTTCTGGCGCTAGAAGGAGGGCCACCAGTGCATGGCTGGCCGTGGAAACTTATTTTCCTAAGATTACCCCACCATCAGATGTTTTGAAGCTTGTAACCTGACCCAAGTACTTACAGGTTTCGGTTATACCTTCGAAGTAAGAAAGTCTGTTCTCACCCTACGTTGCTCTTTACTCAGACTTTGTCCCTTTACCTGTGCTCATGGCTGGTGTAATTGTGAATCAGCCCAACCCATTACCTGCTTGGAGAGCTAGATCCCCTTTGAACCTCACACCTCCATTGCATAACCTACCTCAAGCTTTTGATAAGCTCCTGCCTAAGTTTGATCCTGATGAAAAGACTGCTGTAGATGACCACTTGCAAAGTTTCTATTTAGCAGTAGAAGGGTTAAGGGCCGTGAAGTACGAAGATGTTGTCTGTAGATTATTCCCTCACACCCTGAAAGGAGCAGCAGTTGTCGTGCCCACTATATGCCAGTTAATTAAAACTTAACATGGAGAGTGCTAAACATAAATTATCAACCCAAGGAAGTCTTTTATTTCAAAGCTATCGTGCAAAATATATGCGAGTACAATTTCTACCTGACACTGTTGATCTATTGGTATGCAATCGAATTTATTTGTAAACTAGGTCACACTTGCTTGAAAAAAAATCAACCTAAGCCTATTCATGGAATCACACTGTAAATCTAATTATACTTCAATAAAATAAATTATTATAAAACAAGATCTAATTGCGTACATCTAAAAGAATTGTTATGTTGGCCAACGATCTACCAAATGAATTATCAACACAACGATTATGACAGATCTAATAAATGAAAGAATACAACTATGATAAGCTTAATGAATGAAAGCATAAATGAAATAATAAGTAGATCTAAACAATAACACACTTACAATTAACACTACCAGCATCTGCTCAGGGAAGAGGGCCCTTCTTCCACTGAGCAGAGATGGATCTCCACAATAAACGCCTCCAACTCCAGAATTAAGAAACTGCCAGCATGTATTATCATAATGGAAGAATTACAATAGATCTGGATCAAATTCTACATCATAACATTGTGTTATCTCCTATCTTGCATCTTCTATCATCCATCTCCCATCCTGCCTAATCTATCATGCCTAATATTTATCCCCCTTCTCAATGAGATTGATTACATATTTATACATAAAATTAACTCATGGAAATGAAGAACTGAACCCCCAGCTTGTGATCTGTAACAGCTGAAACACGGCTGTAACTGCTGGCAACTTTGGAACCGGCTGCAACACCAAATCTGGAAAATACCCTCTCAAAGAACCACCTGCGTATCGCAAACCGTAGCTTTGTTTGGCAATTTCCTCGCGCATCAGGTAAATGAGGATGTTACGAACAAAACCCATGTTTCGGATTTTTGAGATTCGTTTCCATATTCCCGCAAATCAAGACGCGAATCAAGGTGTTCTTCTGTGGCATGCATTTTCGGTTAAAGCTGTAACAACTGGTTATGAGCGTCCTGTACGTGACAACTCACTTCCACAAACCATCATTAGTAAAATTATGCATAATAGTTTTTAATTCATCAAAGATAAAGGAAAATAATCACTATTAACCACTTAAAACATCAATGGAAGTAGCAGGTTGTTCAACGCACAGCTACAACAAATGGATAAAAAATGGAATGATAAATGAGAAATAATGGTAAGAAAATGGATGAAAGATATGTCGGTAAGTGATGGAAAAATGGACAATTCCAGGGCCCAACATCTCCCCCAAACTGAACTTGTTGCATGTCCTCATGCAACCTAGTACCTATGTAGCATCCAACTTGAAAAAAACCCATTCACTCTTTCCTTCATTTTACCATTCGCACTGCTGGAACTAGAAGAAATAGAGAGTTTAACACAAATTGGTAGAGTCACTTAGCTGAGGATTTAGCAGAAAATTTCGCTGATTCACATCTCTTTAGTAGAAATTTGGCAGAGTCACAGCGTATTTTAGCAGAGAATTTGGCGAAGGTTTTAGTGAAGATTTTGGCGGAACAACGCTAAATGTAGCGACAAATTTGGCGGAGTCAGCTTATTTTAGCAGAGAAGTTGACGAAGGTTTTAGCGGCGAATTTGGCGGAACAACGCTAAATTTAGCGGAAAATTTGGCAGAGTCAGCTTATTTTAGCAGAGAAGTTGGCGAAGGTTTTAGTGGCGAAATTGACGGGACAATGCTAAATTTAGCGGCAAATTTGGCGGAGTCACAGCTGCTGGAAAAGATGTCGCAGCTGCCGAAAAATGGTCGCCGAAAAATATGTCGCAGTTGCTGGAAAACGGTCGCCGGAAAATATGTCGCAGCCGCCGAAAAATATGTCACAGCTGCCGGAAAACGGGCAATTGCCGAAAAACGGCTGCCGGAAAACGGGAAACGACAATATTTTACGGCGTTTTAGCCTTTTTGAACGGGAAACTTCTGAAGCCATTTTCTCCCAAACGACGAACTGGGTTGGGCTGAAATTTTGCAGGCAGGTAGCTATCACTCTAATGCATCTCCACGCCAAACATTAGACAAACCCACATCACGAATTTTGAGAAAATTGCAAATTGGCTGTAGGTGATGATGGTCATTTTCTTGAAAATCATGCACTGGATTGAGCTGAAACTTACCACGGTTGTTTTTCATGATGTTATACATCCCCTATCCAAATTTCACGAGGATATAATTCGTGGTTTGTGAGATATGCTCAATTCAAATTCAGCATTTTATGTGAAGAATAATATGCATCAGAATTATGAAAAAAATAGCAAGCGTAGTAGCTCCTCCCCCAAACTGAAGAATTTTTCATGTCCTCATGGAAAGTAGGAGTTTTTATCTGAGTTGGAAAGTAGCCATCTCCCCCAAACTTAACATATGCAGCATTCAATGATTCTCAAATTCTCATAAACATTTCACTTGTAACAGCTGGCCTATTGCTCCATGGAGAATAATATAGCATAGATCTGTTTAGAATGTTGCTACATAAATGCATATATCAAATTTTTATGGCTCTCAATCACTCAAAAATACTCATGCATATAACTTTGTGATAGCACCAAACATAATTCAAATCAGCTCATGGTATCAAAATGCCAATTTTACCATGTAGTTAAGATGAAGTAGCAAAGATGTGCCTACCCCAAGATAAAATATGGAAATTCCACTGAGTTTTGTAGCCCTCCAACCTTTATGTGGAGAAAGGAATGTCATAAATTTGTCTCATCTTTTACCTACAACACAATACTGTTAAAGATGTGCTATAATTACTGATTTTGAAATATGCCCATAAAAGATTAGAACCAGTCATAAATGCTATCATTCCTCTGCCTTGAATGTACAAGATAAAGCTGGTATGCACTGCTACAGGAATGTTGTGATTTCCATTCCTCACAATTATAGTAATAAGACTTGATATTATTACTTTCAAACTTTCCTTCTGTCTTGTATATACTGAAAATGACGATATGTGGTTTTTGATAGAAGAGCCATCCATGTAACTTGCACTACGTCCCCTATATTCTTCTTTAGCCACAACATCCATACGTTTGAACTGATTTATGTATTAGGTGAACCAAGAAACACATACCTTTGAAATGCATCCTCTGTTGGAGGTTCTTGTGTGGTAGCAACAAGACTTATTTTCTTACTGCTGGTTCTTGTGTGGCAGCAGCAATGATTCTTTTCTTACTGCTGGTTCTTATGTGGCAGCAGCAAGACTTTTTTTTCTTTACTGTTGGTTCTTGTGTGGCAGCAGCAAGATTTTTTTTCTTACTGCTAGTTCTTGTGTAACAACAATAAGGTATCTCTTTTTTTTTTTGGTATGCTTGGTCAGTTGGGTTGGTGAGATGTTGGGTTGGAATTTGAAGTGGATGAAGTGTTAGAACTGAGTGGGAAATGATGGGAATGGATGGACATAAAATGCTATTTAGAAAATGGAAATGGCTAATGCTTAGTGGTTCTTCATGACATTTCCCCAAATCTTTAATAAATAAAAAACTCATGCTATTTTACCTCAAGTGTTACCTCCATGAAAGCCTTGGTTGACATGAATGGACTGGTGTATGCTGGAGCTATGTAGGTTGATCTGATGCTGAGACATATGTATATGAGAGCTGAAACTGGATGAGACTGAATTTGATCCATGATGTTGTGCTGGTTGCATGTAAGACTAACTGCTGAGACAATTGATGAACATAAATTCTATCATAGAAGCAAAAAGTCCTTTCTCTTATTCTAAAAATCAACTGCTGAACTGAAAATGGAAAGGAATTGCAAAACTATTAAACAAATGATGCTGCAAATCATTGTTGAAACCATTAGATCACATAATCTTCAACTGCTACAAACCCTATGTACAATTCTTACCATGGGAATGAATGTGCTGAAGTCGAGCATGGAAAGAAATCATTGGATTACCGGCCATTAATGTATGCCGTTAACCAATGTAAAGAAACTCACATTTCATGACAATGAGCTCTAAAGTACCTTAGTGCATCTTAACAGGTACGAATGGATGTGCTGGAGTCGAGTCACCTGCAAAATTTGTCAATCAAGAGGTATTGATGAATCCCCATGATTAACAACAAAGAAATCTGCCATTGATTCATGCAGATACCAGGGCACTATAAAAACTCTAATCTTGATCCCAGATGATGTGTCGGAGTCGATGGGACAAGAGCATTGGAAGGTGGACCTTAATGCATTCCACATCATCCAATATGAGTACAAAATAAATGATTGTGAAGAATCATAGTGAAAAATAGGACCAACATGAAACTCAGAAGCGGAAAGTATATGTGAAGTCATGATGTAGTAGTGATAGGAAATAAAATGGTTATGGTGACTACATAAGCAGTGGAAAATGAGACTTCGACATGAATGTATTTTTAGGGTTTTGAAATGAGGAGAGTGAATGAATCTACCATAGGGCAATTGGCTTCTTGAGGGGTTTCTTTCGGCGACAAGTGGTATGACAGATGGCTAAAAATGATTATTGGCATGTAACAATGAGACTTGACTTTAGGAACATTGGACTCTGTATGGTTTGCACATCAATCTCTCCATTTTTTTTATGTGCTCAATCCATTTGCAAATTGATAAAAAGTCTTCAAGAGTCACTCGTGCATGCGTTGACCTTCTTCTTCCAAGGACCTGCAAAAACTTAGCATTTGTCTACAATAAAACATAAGATGATGGAAGAAGAGAGATGATTGGTCTCTCTTCACCCAACACTTGTGAAAAAAACAACAAGCAATTACTCATAAAACAAATCCAAAGAAAAATGAACAAAGCAAAATTCATTTTATACTTGCGGCAGAGCAATGTCCATCTAGACTCACCAACGGTATTCTGATCATAGCTTCTTCGTTCCTTATCCAATTTGAGTGATTCCAAAGCCAAATGAAAGTAAATTCATAGGTATATTTCCATTCGAAATATGTTTTTATAATTCTATGTAATGATGTTCCAAATTACTCAGTAACAGCCTGCATGACAAGGTGTTTTTTCGAATTCTGGACTAGACCAACAATCACAGTTTTAGGCTTAAATTTTTCGTTTGATAATGGATTCATGTGATTCCACTTGGAGATGAAAGTAGATTCATGTAGTTATCTCCATTAGAAACAGGTTTTTAATACAACAAGAATTGATAGGTCAAATAAGCCAATGAACAGTCTAGAAAATAGAGTTTTAGGAATGCAGATTTGGGATAGGCAGTTGGTATTTTGGTCATAAAATTTACATACGATATCGAAACGGAGTGATTAAAATTGAGTTGTAAACTAGATTCATAGGGGAATATACCAATGAAATTTTTTTGCAAAATATATCCAATAAGGCATCCAAAAATGGACTATCCTAGCTCTGTTCCTAAGCTGCCAGCTTGACACCCTGTTAGTATTTTGGCCATAAAATTTTCATTTGACACCCAATCGTAAAAATGCAAATTGTTTTGGAAACTAGATTCAAAGGGATACTTGGGATATAAACAGGTTTTAAAAATAAGTTCATTTGGTCTCCAAAAATGGACTGTCCTATTTATGTTCCAGTAAAATTTTCAAGCCAAAATGTCACAAAAATCCAATAAATTAAATTCAACTCCCAAAAAGTAATCGAAATAGGTGTGAATGATTTTAATGATGTAAATTTAAATATAACACACATCCATACAATCTTGAAGAGTTCCATAATCATGGGCTCATTTTCCTATGGATCCTTCATTCACTTCCCCTAATTACTGTAATTTTGTTTTCATGATATTTTTATATTTGTAACAAATAGAGACAAATTGAAATTGAGAAATTAATGACAAAAAGGACTTAATCATTTTTGTTCAAATAGTCAACAATTCCAAAGCATTCATGAAAACATCTCATACCCATTCCTCATCTTTCTACTTTCTGATCTTCCAGATCGCAACAAGGCGCAGGAAGAGAGCATACTTATTCAAAAATAAAAATAAAAAGCCAAACAAAAGCATGGTTTTATCCTGATATTCTATCCTACTCTATTCTACTTGGAAAAAAAAAATTGTTCAATTGTATGCATATTTCCAATGGAGCCATTTCCGAAGAAGTGACTCAAGTATGCTCATACTCCCAACAGAAAAATATAACTTTATGAATGCTAGGATATGAGAGATCAACTTCCCTTGAAATGATGGTGCCAAGAATTGGTGAAGCATGGAATGATGCTGCAGACCGATGACAGATTGAAACCAAGCTTCAATATAGTCTTTGTTCCCTTGATTGCTCATGGATGTAACACCATAAAGATCCTTATTGAACTGATCTTCCTCAATGCATAAGAGTTTCAGATCTAATGATGTGAATGATGCTTTTGGTTCCAATGGCCGTTCTCCATCAAATATTACGTGTGTATTGTTGATCTTGTCTGCTTGCTTATGAGGACTAGAAGAAACTCCATCTGCAAAACTTGGATTTAAAACATGTTCAGGCCTCATATGGACTTGCTGCAACAACGCACAGCCTTTTTGTAATGGTGTAGATGAGGTAGAACAAGAGGGAAATGTAGGAACATTTTGCAGTTCAGCACTGTAAGCATACTGTACTGCTTTATTATAGTTAGGGTGGAGGGTGGATTGGACAGAAAATTGTGTTGGATACCAAGGAGTTTGATGAGAAGATAGATGTGGCTGATGTAGATGATTGAGTTGTGAGGTTGATATTGAAGGACCAAGTTGTGTTGCAACATGAGGGAGAGTGGCCATATGATCATAAGATGGGCCATTCCAACCTTGTGGGTAAGGTAGGTAAGAGTTAAATTGAGGCTGCAACAGCTGCCATGGTGGAAGAGTATTCAATGATTGAGTATGAGAGTAAAGAAATGGAAGGATAAAATTTTGAACCATAGATGTAGGCCATGGTTGACATGACTGTTGCAACGAGTTGGATGCAACTCCCAGATCTCTTTGATATGTTTCTTTCATCCTTGGTAAAGAGGGACAATGATTTGTGGAATGATTCAAGTCACATATACCACAAATTTCAAGACTATCCAAAGGTAAATCCCTTGCTTCTCTTATTTCCTCATGCTTTTCCTTATCCTGCAAAACACCCAATTGTAAATCAGCTTTAGAAATGTCAAATAAATTGCTGATTTCAGTTCGTAAAAATCTTGTTTTTGCAGCAGATTTCAAAAATAGAGATAAAAGTTCCTTAGAATTCTTACCAGTCTTAAAGTTTCCTCTTGAATACCTTCTACATAACTCACAAATATCATCATATGCTAACTGAAATACATTACATGTTCCGATCAGATTCAATATTTCTAAACATTCAGCTTGGATTCCCTTGAGTAGAAGTGTTTTTAAGATTTCCTTCCCCAGTTTCTTCTGTTTGGATCTTTGGAGGTTATATTGAAATCGTTCTACGTATTCCTCCAGACTCTCTTCTTCTCCTTGTGTCATTTCGAAGATGTTTTCATTGACCCTGCAATAATCTTGGTACCTTTTCAAGAACACATGTTTCATGTCTTCCCAAGTTTGTATACAATTCCCACCGAGGCTCATGAACCATCGAAGGGATGTTCCTTTTAGAGTAAGGGGAAATACATTCAACTTTTGATCATTAACACAATAACCATATCCTCTACAAAGTACTTCAAATTGAAATAAAAATACATCAGGGTCTTCGTTTTCCAAACCGTGAAAATTTGGTAGAACATGTGGGGGAATTCTTTTCGTTGGTGCCACTCCTCTCGAATCTCTGATGGGAAATTCGAAGGTAACAACTTCTCCATCTTTTTCACCTGCCATCTCTTCATTAGATTCTTTGGGTGCTATCTTGAGGCTCCTCCTTCAAATGTTCCTGTCAACTTGTTAGTAGAATGGGTGGTACTTACAACACCATTAAGGGGAATGATAATATTTATGAATCAAAGATTGAAAATGAAATAAAACTGAATGTAAAGACAGAAAATTAACACTCAAAATAAATTCAATAAACTGAAATGTAATCATGCAACCTACATGCCCTATTTTAACAATGCATATGCAAAACAATGTCAGATGTACTGTTGCACAATTGATAACTTCCCCGGCAACGGTGCCAAAATGTCGTGCCCACTATATGCCAGTTAATTAAAACTTAACATGGAGAGTGCTAAACATAAATTATCAACCCAAGGAAGTCTTTTATTTCAAAGCTATTGTGCAAAATATATGCGAGTACAATTTCTCCCTGACACTGTTGATCTATTGGTATGCAATCGAAGCTATTTGTAAACTAGGTCACACTTGCTTGAAAATAAATCAACCTAAGCCTATTCATGGAATCACACTGTAAATCTAATTATACTTCAACAAAATAAATTATTATAAAACAAGATCTAATTACGTACATCTAAAATAATTGTTATGTTGGCCAACGATCTACCAAATGAATTATCAACACAACGATTATGACAGATCTAATAAATAAAAACATACAACTATGATAAGCTTAATGAATGAAAGCATAAATGAAATAATAAGCAGATCTAAACAATAACACACTTACAATTAACACTACCAGCATCTGCTCAGGGAAGAGGGCCCTTCTTCCACTGAGCAGAGCTGGATCTCCACAATAAATGTCTACAACTCCAGAATCAAGAAACTGCCAGCATGTATTATCATAATGGAAGAATTACAATAGATTTAGATCAAATCCTACATCATAACATTGTGCTATCTCCTATCTTGCATCTCCTATCATCCATCTCCCATCCTGCCTAATCTATCATGCCTAATATTTATCCCCCTTCTCAAAGAGATTGATTACATATTTATACATAAAATTAACTCATGGAAATGAAGAACTGAACCCCCAGCTTGTGATCTATAACAGCTGAAACACGGCTGTAATTGCTGACAACTTTGGAACCGGCCGCAACACCAAATCTGGAAAATACCCTCTCAAAGAACCACCTGCATATCGCAAACAGTAGCTTTTTTTGGTGATTTCCTCAAGAGTCAGGTAAATGAGGATGTTAAAAACAAAACCCATGTTTCGTGTTTTTTCGATTCATTTCCATATGCCCGAAAATCAAGACACGAATCAAGGTGTTCTTATGTGGCATGCATTTTCGGTTAAAGCTATAACAACTGGTTATGAGCGTCCTGTACGTGACAAATCACTTCCACAAACCATCATTAGTAAAATTATGCATAATATTTTTTAATTCATCAAAGATAATGAAAAATAATCACTATTAACCACTTAAAACATCAATGGAAGTAGCAGGTTGTTCAACGCACAACTACAACAAATGGATAAAAAATGGAATGATAAATGAGAAATAATGGTAAGAAAATGGATAAAAGATATGTCGGTAAGTGATGGAAAAATGGACAATTCCAGGGCCCAATAGCAGCATCCTAGTATTTCGGCTTGCCTATAAACTCCATTCCTGATTGGGACACCTTCGAAAGGGTTTTTAGAAGTAAATACACAGCCCAAAAAACACATGCCTCATTGATGAAAGGTCTTGGTTTGTTAAGAAAGGAGAAGAATGAGAAGGTACATAGTTTCACTCAAAGATTTTCAATATACCTAAAGAACTTTTCTGAAGCTGTCAGACCCTTAGACAAGGTCTTAATTGAATATTATACCTCATCCCTAGGACCTGAGCTAGCCATGTTTACCAAAATGAAAGCCAAACCTACATTGGTAGAGACTTATGAAGAGGCAGAAAGGGTAGAGGCTGAAAGGGAAAGTGTAGAAGATTATCCTGATTTACCTAGAGAGAAAACTACAAATAGAAGAGCTTCATTGCTGTCTAAACCTAAAGAGGAGCAACCATATGATTATCAAGGAATGTTGAAAATGATGCAGAATCTATCCAACAGAATAATAGATCTGGAGAAAGGGAGGGAAGCTCAGAAAACTTACAAACCCTACTACCAAAAAAGAGAGGATAGCAACCAATGGAAAATACCTCTGCCGAATTTAGCCTCAATGAATATAACAGAAGTGGGAGGAGACAATTTATGCACTTTTCACCAACAACCTCATTCGGAAAAGAAGTGCCCTTAGTGGTTGAATTCGATGACATTGGTTATGAATCAGCTGCTAGATTCTAAATTGCCCAAGGACAGTGGTAAAGAGGAAAAGAAAAACCAGACTATGGAGAAACAAGATAATGACACCATGTTTTCATGGGATGGTGTCTCACTGTTTGACACTGAAGAGAGCGCTCTCAAAACCGAATGCACACCTACAGCAACAAAGGACATGGATTTAACAATTTCAAAGATCAAAATATTGCAAAAGAATGTCAAGAGACAGGCAGATGTCAGTAATGAAGATAAACCACCTAAAGTCACTACTTTCAACCAGGAAACAGAACCAATCATTGAGCCTGTCAAACCTGTGAAAGATGTTGAGGAAGAGAACGCTGGAAAGGCTAAAGAAGTTAATAAGGAAATACCCACCGAAAACCAACCTGCGGAGGAAAAGGACAAATCAACTTGGGAAAGGAAAACTAGCACCCCACCTTTCCTTTTGACTCTGGAAATTTTGAACCATAAGGTCCATAATTGTCTGGTGGACTCTAGATCATCGGTGAATGTTATGCCTCTTGCAATATGCAAAAAACTTGATGGGCAGCTAGAACCTACTGATTGGGACATCACTCAACTAGACAAGACTAGTGTCAAGGTAGTAGGGGAGATGAAGAATGCTTTGATTCGATTGTTTGCAAATAAAAAGATATGTCAATACCTTGATATTGTAGTAGCAAACATACCTGATGGCTATGGATTGATCTTGAATCGAGATTGGTCAGCACGACTAGATGGGTACTTTGCTTTCGACTGGTCACACTTGTGGCTGCCTCAGAAGGGGAGCCCAAACTTGATTAAGATTTTAAGAGAGCCCTACATGAAGCACAATGTTACTGGGCTAGGAGAGGGAAATGAATCTGTTGATTTAGTCCTGAGAAATTATCTAACTGAGCCTAAGCTAAGACATCACACCTCAAGAGAGGCCAGCTCGATGATTGACACTCAGCCTGAGCTCCTTCAACTTCCTCAGGCTGAAAGGGATGAATGTAGGATAATAGACATGTGTTCAATTGCAAAAATAGCACAGCTAGACCATGGTTAGAAATCTCATGTCTATAATCTAGCCCACCCCTTAACTCGTTTGATTGAAGATTCTTAAGGGCGGGCACCTATTTCTTTTCTTCTTGCTTTGTACATAAATAAAGTGATGTTGTTTTTCTTTGATGCTTTGATGTTGTTTTCTTTTGATTATATGATTTGATGCTGTTTTCTTTACTGCTCTATTTTTTAATAAAGAGGCAAACTTTTGGTTGCAGTGGAAACATCAGGGTTCTTAATTAACTGAAATCTTGAGCAAAGACTGTGCTTTTGAAGTATAGAGTGTCTTCTAGTGGTAGTGTCCCTAACCGGCCATGCATTCATTGAAGTCTTACTTAACCCCTGTAAATAACTCAGAAGTAAAAGAGGTCTGGAATACTATTTCGAGGATCCATCCATTTCACATCTTAAATATCCAAGGGGGTGACAGCAAAAGACCCACGGAAAGGAAGCAAGGTAAACAATATATGATATATAAATGATCTCATGCCATAATTTTAGAAAAGCTAAAAGCTATCAAGAGTCAAAAATCCTTAAAGAAACAAGACATAGCAAAGCAAAGTATCAAAAGCATGAATTTCAAATTGCCTAAAGTTCCTCTCCGTCCGTGAGATGAAATGCCAATTCTTCTCTCACACAAAAGGGCACTATGGGATAGAGGAGCCTGAATAAAATTCAGAAAGAAAGGCAAATGAAGGACTCACAAGAACTAAAGTTCTAATGGCACAAAAGTGCAATTGGCATGGGAATGAGGAACAAAAGGATAATGCTGTTTACTATCTGTTACAATCCTGTGGTGTCCAAGCATGAAACTACCGAAGGATGGGTAAAATAAACCTCATTTATTAGGCCTCAAAGGAGTCATTCAGACTTGCAATATTTCTGATGTTACCATTTCCCAAAGAATGGACTACTTCTCAATTATTTAAATGCTTAAGTTGGCCAGCCTAGGGATACAAACATCTAGAAGATTTCAATTTTTATTTAGACGGTCTTACACTGGGAAGGAGTTAATTCAGAAATCTGGGGTTCACCAGGTAGTCGCCAATTGTTGCAGCTGCAACAATTTTCCCAAAATTCCAAAATTTTTTAGGACCCTCCTTTGTTTGGATTAGTTTGATTTTCTTCTTTGAGTTGGTATAATAATGATTTCTCCGAATGATTTTCTAATGCTTGAATTGAATTACCACTTGTTGGATTCTCCTTCTAGCACTTGAAATAATCCACTGTTTGATCAAGCTTTATCGCTACCTTTGAATGCATTTGAAGCATGCCTGGATCGGAAGTTATTTGGTTAAGTGCCCCGCCGTTGCGGATGGATAATCGGTTTGGTCTTTGATTTTCTTTCTGACCCATTGGTTTTCGCATCGGATGCTGTTTGGTTTTGCATCGGAACTATTTATCATTTCTTTCTCCGCCGTTGCGGGAGGAAGACTGCTTCCTCTTTCGATCATTGCTTTAACGTTTCAGACCCGTTTGTTATTTCCATCGATTCCGTAAGTTGTGGGCCTCCGCCCTTGCGGCTGCAGGAATCCTTTTCCTTCTGGCTGTATAAGTCGTTTGAAACTCGCCGTTGCGGAAGGTTGCACCCTTTCTGCTTCCGCCATTGTGGCTGCCGAAAGCGTTAGATTTTCCGATCCTCTAATGTTTCCGCTTCCGATTTGGAACTCATTTTGTGGAGCGGTTTATCCTTTGTTCTTCCGCCGTTGCGGCTGCGGTTCTGTTTTTGTTCGATGTTAGAAGTCCGACGCGCAGTTATTTTTCACTCGGTTATTCCCCGCCGTTACGGACGGTGCTATGCTTTACGGTTCCGGCATTGCGGATGAAAGAAGCGCTAACCTTACCGATGCGTAGTCATTTTTCGCCCATTTCGGATCGATTTACCCTTTGCGGCTCCGCTGTTGCGGCTCTCGTTTCATTACTGACCCGACGATTGGTTTTCCGAGGTTCCACCGTGTATGTCTCCGTGCATGGCTTAGCGCTTTGGCCGTCCGTTGTTGCGGCAGGAATTTTGCTTTCAACCTCCGATCCAAAGTTGTCCGCTTTCCGATTCTTTTCTCTCCGTCATCCGATCTTTTGTGGTGGACTATATATATGGGGTCGGGATATATTGCGTTATCCTTGTCGACTGTTGCTGCTCCATCTGTTGTTATCACGTGCTGTCGCGCTCACCCAGTCCCTCGTTTTTGGTACACACAGGCCAGGTGTCGCCGCCGTGAAGTTTGACAGGCCTCCCCACTCTGGTTACGCACCATTTCCAGGTAGGCTCATTGTTTCCCTTTCCCCATTTCGTTGAGCTTTTGGTTGATGATTGCTACGGTTAGGTTCTGTCGCAGCTATTTCTCTTCACCCTATTAGTTGCGCACCTATATAAATTGGGGATTTTCATCTTATTTGGCCGTGGGAGGGCGGTTTAATCCTCAGAGTAGTTTTTCCCTCCACCGCCGTTTGTTTTGTAACCCTGCGTTTAGAAATTCGGGGGTTTGGTGCAGACGGTCGTTACACCATCTGCACCAAGTGGCCCAGTATGATAAGGTTTGATAGGGGAGGTTTCAGGGCATCCTTGTGGTTTTGGGTGGTCACCTTCCCCGTTCGTTTTACGCTGTCCGTATCCCGCAGACTCAGCCGTAATTCGCTGCATTTTTTTGCACGCTCGGTTCATGGCCGGGTTTTGAACCTAAATCGGTGGTGGGGGTTTTATCACTATATAGAAACGCCCAACATTTCAAGTGGACATTAGATTGCACAGACAGTTTGTTTGTAAAGTGCCATTGAAAAAAAGGATTGCATGGTTTTTCCCTTGTCCATCCCGTGCCGCGCGACGACCATGGCGCCCACGGAAAGCCGAAACTTGTTGCACATTAATGTAGATTTATTTTCGCCCAATTTGTATTGTTAGAATTGTTTGGTATTGAAAAGCAGTGGTAGCTTGCATGTTTTTACTGCATATAACTGTTTTCCATCACGCTGAACTTAGACTAAGTCACTGAACACTGCACATTGTGTTTCAATGGTTCTGTTAGTTAGGCCATTTCTGCTTATATACATGCATATATTTGCTTCATTGACTGATTGATATCATGTTAAACATAGATGAAATGACACACTGCACATTGATGTATATAATTTTTTCACTCAGCCAAAATGGCTTAATGTCTACAATGTTGTGAGTGGTAGGAAGATTTCGAATCCACAATGTCAAAGAGGCAAAAGAAGAAGGCCCCGGTGGTCGAGGAAGAGCCCGAAGTAGAAACTGCCACCAAAATGGAATATATATATGAGGACACTAAGTGTATTTCTGGTGTTGAACTTGAATACCAGTGGGGGGAAATATATAGACTGATCACATGCAGAGAGGTTCCTAACATAGGCTTAAAAGAAGAATCCATATATGCCAACATAGAAAGATCTTCACTGATGAAGATCGCCACCAGATCGGAGTTGTTCCCTTGCTCTGAAGTAATCGGTTGGATTCTGCCCCGGGCAGATGTCACAACAATGATTCTGGAAAATGTTGAAAGACAGGGCTATGCTGCATATAGCCCTGGATATGTAGCGTTGGCTTACCACCTGCCAAAAGCCCAAGTATTTTTAACTGATGATTGGCTGAACAACATTAGAATGGACCTGGTAGAGACTCTTAAAAAGATGCTGTTGTAGGGAAAACATTATAGATACAGACCGACGGGTGATTACGATATGGCAAGCTTAAGGGCCCCCTATAGGTTCATAGCCTTACTGCTAAACAGGATCTTTGGAAGAGCACATGGTAGGTTCTTCAAGTTAGAATGGATCCCAATCATTTTTTGTGTTGCAACCCAGGGGAAAATTTTCAACTGGGCCAGCCTTGTATCAAATAGTCTTTCAGCTTGCTTGGCCTCAGCTTTGGGAGGAGTGGCCCAAAAGAGGTCTGAATTCTATATGAGTTCCATACTTGTAGACTGTATATTATGCAATCAACCTTTCCTCGGCCTTAGGTGCATCTGGGATAGGGAAAGAATGCCTGTCTATTCTGCTTATAAACCACTATGGGCACATAAATATCACAGCCATTACCGAGAAGTCTGTGAACACTTCATCATGCCCTTATACACACTCATTTTCCTGAAGGAGTGTGATTGTATGTCAGAGGAAGCACTGCAAATGATCGAAGAATATGCAGATTACTATTTGAATGAGGATGGCCTATACTTCAGGATGTTTGGAGGTTCAAGAGCACCCTCCCTGCTGCCCAAATACGCCACTGACTACATCATACACAAGGAAGCAATCAGGAAGGTCTTCTTGGATGGCATAGGGAGATTTATGTTTGAGCACAAGAAGACCGCCTATCCTCCTTTGCCCTTCAGGTTAGGAAGCTACAAGTTTACCAGAGTGAAAAAGGCTGATGAATTTGTAGAAGAGCTTGAAAAGTTCCATTTTGCAGAGATGCCCTTTCGTAGAAATGATACTCACGGTAAAGTAGCTGAACATTGCAAAGCAAACAACGTGCATTTTGAGTATGCCCACCATTGGGATCGAGAAGAATCCATCTTCCGAAATGCAGTAAACATGACAGCCTTGAGAAGAAGGTTCAAGAAAAAGATCACCACCAAAGGTGGGAAGGGAGATGAACAAAAAAAGGCTGAGGAAGAAGCAAAGAGAAGAAATGAGGAAGCCCAGAGGTTGGCACAAGAAGCTGCAGGGTGGCTACACACAAAAGAAGAAGAAAAAGGAAAGCTGCGCAAGAGGTAGCTAGGAAGGCAGAAGAAGATGCAAGGAAAGAATAAGAAGAAAAGAAAAAGAAGCTGGATGAGGAGCTCCAAAAGCAAGAAGCTGAAAGGCTAAAGCCAACATAGACAGAGCAGTCAGCTTCTGAAATAGCTGCAGGGTAGACCCAGGACGTGGAGAACCCCGAGGTTCAGGACCCACAAGTACCTACTACCAGCACACCCATGGTCCCCACTCTCAAGGTGGTATTTTTTGTGCAGAAAAAAGGAGAAGAAATCCCTGATTTCAACACTGTTTTCTACGACAGGGCAACAAAGAGGATAGTGAAGAGAACAGAAAGGAAAATTGAAACTGGAAATATGCCAGGGAAAATGATATCGGATACGCCTGTTATGTTGGGAACAGACCAAGATCCATGATTCACCATCAGAGCTGGAGCAGCACTGATTCAAGCCTCGGAGGATAATGTGGGCAGGCTTATGACAGACTTAGAGCTATCCAAAAAGTCTTCTGCTCAATTGAAAGACACATTAAGAAGAGAAAGAGAAGAAGGCAATAGGATGAAAAGGAGATATGAAGACATGCAGATGGAAATGAAGTCTTCTAAGGCTGAGTTGCAGCTCCTCCAGGCAGAGAAACAAGCTAGTGAAACTGCGCAAGAATGCCTGGAAAAGGTGCATAAAGAATATCAAGAGCTGAAGATGGAGAAGGAATGGCTGTTGGGAAAGGTAGAAGAGCTAGAAGAGAAACAAAATATTATCTTGCAGGCCAGTGAGATGCACTCCCAAGAAGAGAAAAAGAAACATCAAGAGTAGATTTCGTCTCTGACAACTGCTCTGGAGGAAGCAAGGGAGCAGCAGGTTAACCTCCAACCGTTCAAAGAGCATATATTGGCCTAGAAGGCTAAGATGCTGCAGCTACAGACTGCTATAGAAGGAGAAAGGTGCAAGGTGCTGCAGGTAGATAGCCGATTGGAGAAAATCCTGGAGAACTCCTAGTTCATTGATCGATCTCAGTATGTCCTTGAAGTCCTGACTGCAAGAATGGCAAGGCTAGAAAACAATGAAGAAACTTCAGCAGAAATGCCATCAAAGGATACACAGGCCCTCAAGCAGATTATGACTTGCTGGAATTTGTTATAAATACCGCGGAGGATTTCAAAAAATCAGTTAAGAAGACGAAAGGAGCATGCACCGAGTTTTTCAGAAGGCTTCTCATTACCTACAACCGGTGCGAGATAGAGGCCGAGCAAAGGCTTGAGGCTTTCCCGGATCACAACGCCTTTGTGGAGCTGTTGTAGAAAAGATACCAGGAGGAGGAAGCTAAAGTACAACATATCAAAGCTCTAGATGATCAGATCTTGAGGAGCAAAGTAGATCATTCAGTTATCAGCGTGCAGCTTCTGGAGGATCAGCTTCGATTGAGTGCAGCCATAATTGAGGCTATAAAGAACCAGGATGCTAAGTTTGAGATCAATATTCATTTTTTAGAGCCTTGTGCATTTGAGGGCATTGCCTCTGAAGCTTCGGCATGGAAGAAATTTCTAGATGCACAAGTGGGACCCTCCTCGTAAAGGATTGGTCACTTTTGGTAATGTGTAACATTTTGTAAAAAACATTTGAGAAAAGTCAAGCATTGGGAAACGAAGAGTTGGGAAGCCCAAAGGTTACTTTGGGCAGCCCAACCATCTCACCCTTTTGTATAAATGTAGAAAGTTTAGAAGGGAGAAGGGGATTTTTCCCTGTTAGACATGAAAAGAAATATTGTAAGAAGAACTATTTCTCTTTGCAATAAAGAAGTATTGTTAGCCTGTTGGAGAAAGATTGGTGGCATTTTCAAATGTTATGCTGTGGATGGCTGAAAGATGAACTATTTTGTTTTTCCAGCTGTTTATCCATTAACCGTGAGATCGTTCTAACTCCCAGAACCTATGTTCTTGTTTAAATGATTTTTGGTTTATTTTATGGAATTACCACCATGAGTAATGTATGCTGTTCATAAAACAATTGGCTATCTGATTGTTAAAATATCTTTGATCGTCCATGCATTGTGGAAAGAAATATCAGCTAACTGTAGTTTCTCTTTATGTTGCATGTACAATACATATTACTCATAAATAAGTTACAATCTGGCTCCCCGGGGATAGATAGGAGATAGATAGATAGATAGTTAGTTTATTTCACCGTTGCATGTGATTTAGATGTTTGTGAGCCTAAGACGAGAGGTAAGAACCTGCGCATCACATTGTGAATACTCCTTACATCCTTATCACCCTGCATGGTTAATTAGGCATATGCATATCATACTTAAGTCAAAAAATACAAAATTATACACGGTGGATCGGGCCGCAACCGGTAAAACCTTTGTTTTTGGTTACTTTGACCTACGGTAGCCGGACCGCAAACCGGACAGATTCCCCATACCAAACAGTCACAGGCTAGTTGGGAACGTTGACTGGGGAGAATCCCTTTCTGTTTTTGCCTACGAATTTCCAGGCCTCAACACACATCATAGTCTTTACGTGCACCCACGCTAGATATGCGCATCCAACTCACCATTCAACCTGCTGATCAAACCACGCACTGTTTATTAGCATATTCCCAAACTTTAAAGAGTAGAACGTTTTTCAGTTGCTCTGTTGTCCACGCATCTGGATGATTGGATGACCCTCACTCTAGAAGGCTCACCATCCTACCTTCTCTATTCGACACCATGACTCATGCCCATGTCAACAAGAAACAATATGTTGCAACCCGTGTGAGTAGAACCACCACGTGAAGGAGCAAGACGATGACTGTGTGTTGGCATATGATCGTTTCCTTGTAATAATAGTTGACTATTTTAGGAGCGGTCAACCACTGAAAGGGTCGACCTGCTCATCCTTGTAAACGCTATATATACCTACCTCCAAGCAAGAGCACAGTTAGCTAGCATGTTAATTAGTCGACGTTAGAAGAGAAATTATGTAATACTATTCTGAATTTTAATGTAAGTTATATTTCTGTTGTTCATACATGTTCATGTCTCTATGAGTGATTGATTGAAGTGCAACCCTGATTGCTGAGAGGGCCCTTCAACAACCACTGGTCTCCATTTCTGTGTGTATTTTCATCATTTCCTTTCTTGCAGTTAGTATAGTTTCATTTCCAGTTTTCTTATGTAATTCAATTTCCTGTAATCATTTATTTCATTATCTCCCGTAGCATGTGTTTTATTGTGAGTATCACTTTGTTGTTAATATAGTTTCATTTCCAGAATCAAATAACCGGTTGCGCGCATAGTTAGTTTCCTTTCCAATATTTTCACAGTTTGTTGTTTAATTTTATGGTTGATAGTTACATATCTGAATTGTTTTACATCTTAGATTCAATCTACAGTAGGCTTAGTTTTGTTAACTCTTGTTTTTCTATAAATTTACTTTGGTTACACTTTAGTTTGTTTTATAATGCAATAGACAATAGTTTCTCTATAATCATAAATTAGCATAAGTGTTTTTGTTGTTAGTTTGATTATTGAATAAGTATACTTACTGTCCTTTATGCATATTGCTTGCATATGCACACAATCAGCTGATAATTAGATCATTTAGGCCATTTTCCATTGTTTTCTTTATACAGATTGTCATTCAGACATCCTGTTCAACTTGTTATTCAGACCATCTGTTCAGTCTGTTATCGAGCCCTTCGTTCAACCTTTGATATTCCCATTTTGTTTTAAGCATGTTTAAAGGTTTTGTTTCTTTGGCTTTTGAATTCTGTTATGTTCTGGTAATTAGATAATGGTTATATTTCCCATTAGGACCTTATATTAGATTATTCAAAGTATTTATCAAGTTCCATCCTTATCTTTTCTTACCTTATTATGCTTTGAATTATTCTTTGTTTTGTTTCTTTTGTTTCTCATTTCCTCACTTATCACTGTCATAGCATTTGATAATTATATCTCTAGTCTAGTTTATCTTTGTGTATATTGAGTTTAGGCTTAGATATGTTAATTTCTAGAGAAGCACACCAGTACTTTGTAAATTGATCATAGCATAGGACCTGTTTTCTTTACTGTGTGGTTACTGAAAAGAATTGTAGAATAGGATTTAGAGGATCTTTCTTAATTAAGTTTTTTACTTGCTTCTTAATCAAGTTTTCTTTATTAAGTTTTCTACTTGCTTCCTTATTAAGTTTTCTACTTGCTTCTTTCATTAAGATTTTTACTTGTTTCTAAATTAAGATTTCTCTCACATTCGTTTCATATAAGAATTGTTTATTTATAAAAGTAATCCTTAAAAAGAATCTTGTTTCTTATTTAATATATTAGTTATTCATAACATCTTTCTTAGTTAAGAGTCATTTTCTTATGGAATAAATCACCATGTTTACCATCACCTGTAATTAGACATTCCTTAGTTTGCACATATTTGTAGAAGTCAAGTTAGATTTAATCCCATTCAGTTTCTTTACTTCTTTTGAAAACCATTTTGACACTACTCCTTCTCCAGTTTCGATCACAATGAATGCATATCCTCAGAATCCTCAAGGAGAGTAGAACTAGATAGTTTATTTTAATCGTTATGTACATTCGTTAGTTGCATGTATAGTTTAACTGTTGTAGTTCTTAAAGTATATCCTGTTGTTGTAATCTTGTTTCCAATATTATAATTCCTTGTATAGTCAGTTTCTGAAGTTGTTTATGAAGCTTTCTAATTCTTAGATTAAGAGGTGGAATAGTTAATTAATAAGCAGTTTACTTTCTTAGAGTAGTATTGTTTATATATTTACCTTTCAGTATTTGTTTATAGAGTAGAGTAGTATAGGTTGATACTGCTCTAGTCTAATACTTGGTTCCGGTTTAATGACCTTAATAGTTGAATTTCTAGGAGTTTGACTTGGTTTTTCATTTTGATAGATCTTTCGATCTTTTCTTTGTTAAAATATTTCCATGACACCCTAGGAACCCCGCTACCTTCGCATACACTTTGTGTCAACTCTAAGTTCACCAACCTCGGTTGATAATTAAATATTTGGTGAATTAATTAAGACATTATAACACCCAACATTTTTTTCACCGTTGTCGAGGAGTTGTTCTGTAAGGTAGAATAAGTATAATCCCCTATCAAGTTTAGCAATAGGATGGTGGCGGGGGAGCGGTAAGACGAGAGGTAAGAACCTGCTCATATGGTATAACAGGCACCCCCAAATCCAATAGTCATAGTAGTATTTTAGGTTTTCTTTTTAGTTTAGCTTTTCATGAACATACCTGGAGATTCAAAGGGTAGATACATTAGAGATAATTCTCAAAACCTTATTAAAATTCCTACTAACCTTTATGGGAGACGAAATACTCTAACCACTAACTCAGCAGAAAGGTATCAGAGAACCCACATAGGAAGTAGTTCTACTTAGAAACCTAAATACTTTATAGGAGAAACCATAGACGATGAAGAAATCCTGGCAGGAAATTCTAAAGACCCCATTTCTGAAGAAATCCAAGAGGGTCATCCATTGGAAATCCTCCACCCCCCACTAGTGTAGAAACCTAACGATTCAACTTTTTCATAAGTAGGGGATCCTAATTTTTTTGATTTCATTGATCCTGCCCAGGTACAAGGCCTCTTTGGCAGCTCAAAAAAGACAGTTATTTCATAGATAGAAACCTCCATCGTAGTACCTACCATTCCTAAAGAATCTAATAAAAACATAGTTTATCGTAGGAATATCTCCCCCGAAAAATAACGTTGGGACGCCCCATTACCACCTCGAAAGGAGCCTCCTAGGTACACACTCTTTAGGAATAAAACCTACATGGAGCGATGGGGAGAGAATGAAGATCATGCTGATGTTAGAAATGATGAAGGAGAAGAAGAAAATCGAACTGAGACTACCTTTGGGTTCCTTATTTTAGACACTACACAGGATGCAAATATGAAGAACATCCCCCCTTCCTCCTTAACCACTTTCTATAGAAAAAGTAATGAAGACTCAAACACATTTTTGTTCGAGTTTTACATCCTCTATAGAAGTTATAACTATCTACAAGATGCTCACAAATTAAAACTTTTTCCTGCTACACTGAAAGAATTTGCTTTAAGATGGTTCATGGGATTAGGAGAATCTAGTATCAGGACTTCGAAATATATGAAAAATACATTCTTACGGAAATACCAATAGTATTGCAAACCAAGACACTCTCAAAATGATATCTTTAAGATACAGCAACTCAAAGATGAGAGCTTGGAAGATCATCTCAAAATATTTATCTATACATTACATAAATCTAAACATAACAACCTTCGAGAAGATGCAGTATGAACACTCTTCCTTAAAGGGATCTCAAAAGACCTGGTAGAAAAACTCAATCTCATGGCATCCGATGATATCTCTCATAAACCTTTTGCACACATTGGGAAGATATGTAGAAATTACTCTAGAAGTAGGGGGAAAGTTGGGAGAAATATTTGAGAACCTTATAATAGATATCTAAAAGGAAATACTCCCTGTTCAAGAGGAGTTACAAGGATGGAATTAGGGAACCTATCGGAAAATTTCAAAACTGATATCTTAGGAGCAATGGGTTCTCAACTAGATGCTTTACAAGCCAATAAAAAGCAAGAGCAAGAAAGTGTAGCAATGAGCATTTTCTATCCAAGATGCAGGACTAAACATCCCCAATAGGAATTCCCATTAAAAAACATCTCTGTATGTCATATCTGTACGGAGGATCATCCAACAGATGATTTCCCATCGTTACCAGGGTTACAGGACATATACAAGAGTGGGGGTGTTGGTGAAACATATAGGAGGCCTCCTTGGCAACCAAGGGACCTGCCACCATGTTAGAATTTTTCACCATAGCCTCCACATTATTACCAACCCTACCAATCACCTCAAATGTGGAACACTATGAATTAGAAACATTGGCCACCCCAGCATCCTCCCCCTCCTCCTCATTTTACTCAGCATCAGTATTTGTCACAGGGGTTGAAGGGATAGTCCTACCCCTAACCACCACCTGTCTCTACACCTAATCATCCGTATCCTCAGCACTCAGCCAATACCCAACAATTTTTACCAAGGTTTATGCCTCTAGTTCCCTTTATTACACAACAACCTCACCATTTCCAGAATACAAACCCTCCATGACCTACATTGTTACCTACACAACCGATACCTAACTCGAATAATATGCCAGCTCAGGATCTTAATAGCATTGAGTTGCAAAATATTCCATCCTACTTTATTTCGACTGTACCTGTACATGAGATACAATTACGATCTAGAAGAGTTGTCGATGACAGACCCAAGTCATCAGTCATCATTTGTGAAGAGAATGATGAAGAATATCCCAATGAAGTCATGAATGATTCTATTTTGCAAGATGTGCTGAAAATTTCAGTGCATACCCATCCTCAGCAAGAACCAACTCAAGAACGAAGAATCCCTCCATTTCTAGAACGATTAGCAATAGAAAAACCTGTAATCCATCCTGTGTACAATATTTTGAATGAATTAAAAAATGTATGTGTCAAGATCCCTCTATTACAAGCTATTAAGGATATACCAATTTACAGTAAAGTAATAAAGGAACTCTGCATAAAGAAACCAGTAAGGAAATAAAAAGACTCCCCCACTATTCATGTTATAGGTGAAATGTCTGAATGCACGACTGACCAATCTAGAATTGCAAAGTATACAAACCCAGGAAGTCCAGTAGTGATTGTTATCGTAAATAATATTTCCATAGGAAATACACTTATTTATTTAGGATCAGCTATTAATATGATGACCACCGCAGTCTTAGAAGTTTTACAGTTGGGACAATTTCTCCAACCGACCCCCTCAATTCTGGAACTAGCAAACCGCACTACGGTAAAGCCTACTGGGGATCTGGATGACATTGTTATATTAGTGGACTCATGGGAATATCCTGTTGATTTCATGCTAGTAGAATCAAAGGATCCTTCTAAAGGAAATCCTATTATACTAGGAAGACCATGGTTTCTTACCTCCAACGCCTTCATAGGATGTAGGGACAAGGAAATGACCATTTCTAATGGGTTGTCCACACAAAAAATGGCTTTATACCCCCCAACACAACCTGTAACTGAAACCTTGTGGTGGTTATATTTCCCATTTGGGGATGAAAATAATGAAGATCTCTTCTTTCCTAGTGACTACTCCTGGGCACTTCAAGAGCAGATTACTGAGAATGTATTAAACCAATTTGTCTCTTCAACAACTTGTATAGATTTTCCTCAGTCTTTTGCTCAATTCAATCAAACTTTTGGAGATGAGTTTAAAGAAAATATGGCCCTCTCCACATTCAATTCATAAAAACACCATGTGTCTTTGCAATTGAAGAGCACATAGGGTCTTATACTGTGCCTTGTGAAGTTAGCCATGGGAAAGTTTTACACATAAATGCAGGGTTAACCGAGAGTCAACAAGAACAATTACTTAAGGTCCTTAAAATTAAATCTGGAGAATTTGCATGGGAATACACTGACATGAAGGGTATACACCATGAAACCTATATTCACCATATTTACATGGATGCTAGTATATCCCCTATAAGGCAGCCTCAGAGGAGGATGAACCCTGCTTTGAAAGATATAGTGAAAGAGGAGTTACAAAAACTTCTCAATGCTGGTTTCATCTATCCTATCTCCGACAGTAAATGGGTGTCTCCTCTAGTGGTAGTCCCAAAGAAAGTCACGGGGAAATGACGTATTTGAGTTGATTTTAGAGAGCTAAAGAAGGCCACTCTTAAAGACTACTTCCCTTTTTCCTTTATTGATCAAGTGCTAGATACTCTGTCTGGTAAGAAATATTTTTCCTTTCTTGATGGGTATAGTGGATACAATCAGCTTTTAATAGCACCCAAGGATCAGGGTAAGACCACTTTTACATGCCCTTGGGGAACATATGCCTATAGAGTTTTTCCATTTGGCTTATGTAAAGCACCTGCCACTTTTCAACGAGCAGTATTAGAGATTTTTTATTATTATCTTATACATGACTATGTAGAGGTGTACATGGATGATTTTACAGCCTATGGTAATACTTTTCAAGAGGCCCTTGATAACCTTGAGAAGGTCCTAATCCGATGTCAAGAAACAAGCCTAGCCCTTAGTCACAAAAAATGTAAAATGTTATTGACATAAGGTATAGTCTTGGGGCATCATGTTTCTTCCCAAGGAATCAAGGTAGATCCTGTGAAAATAGAAGTAATTGTTGGCCTTCCCTCTCCAAAAACTCAAAAAGAGGTAAGGAGCTTTCTTGTCCATGCAGGCTATTATCGTTGTTTTATTGAAAATTTCACTGAAATAGCTGCACCAATGTTTAAGCTGCTTACAAAGGATGTAGAATTCCAATGGGTTGAATCTTGTCAAAGTGCTTTTGAAGTCTTAAAAGATAAATTATCAGTGGCACTAATACTTAGGGGTCCCTACTGGTCCCTTCCTTTCCATATATCCACTGATGCTTCTGATACAGCCATAGAAGGAGTCCTAGGCCAAAAACAAGGCCAAGCATCTTATGCCATTTACTTTGTTATCCATAATTTAGCTCCTCCTGAACTGAACTACACTGTCACCGAAAAAGAATTCTTGGTAGTAATCTATGTTATTAATAAATTTCATCAATTATTTACAGGATATGAATTTTTTGTGCATACAGACCATTCTGCCATCAAATTTTTGATGAATAAACCAATTACCAATGGTATAGTGACCCTATGGCTTCTTCTATTACAAGAATTTAATATCACTGTTGTTGATCGATCTGGTAGAGAAAATTTGGTAGCATATTTCCTCTCTCGTATTCAACATGATGATGGTGCTAAACCTATTGACGATACTTTTCCTGATGAAAATTTATTTTGTTTGGGTATACAGGTACCCCCAAAAGACCGAACACCTAGAGAAAGCACTTCACACAAACAGATCACAGATCAATACACCTATGTTTTCCACGTGGTTAAAACCCTCGAGAGGGAAACAGTCCATGGCCCCAGCCAAATAGCTACTTGGAGCAATTTATTATGCAAAAGAAAGAAAGTTACATATGAGCTTCTCATAATCGATCAACTAGCCAAGGACCCTCCATGCTCTTTAAATAGAGATCATGGACTAATCAGGTGTTAAGCCACAGATCAATGGTAGGTATGATCTAAGAGAAGTTGAACCGTCAGATCAATTTATGTCTAGAACATATCGTGACCATCGGATTAGAATATTTACAAATGCATACTAATGCATACTAAAGAAACACACTTTACCCAACAGATATATTACACAAGTTGATCTTAACTAACTCCTAAGTGTCTAAATATCCTAACATATTTGTTGTTTCTATTCAAACCCCTTAGTTTGCAGACATTGCCAATTATTTAGCAATTGGGAAATTACCAAATCACTTGTCCCCACATGAGAAGTGCCGCATTATAGTCCAGAGCTCTAACTATTCCTGGGTTGATAATGAACTCTTTCGCACTGGTCCAGATCTTATTATTAGATGATGTGTAAGAGATGACGCGATGACATAAATCCTCCATGCATGCCATGATGGCTCATGTGGAGGACATTTTTCCAATAAGTGGACATCATACAAAGTATTGCATTCTGGTAATCACTAGCCAAACATTTTTAAGGATGCTACCAGATATGTTAGAGGATGTGATAGTTGCTAAAGAATGGGTAGACCTGCGTCATCGGACGAGATTCCTTTACAACCTCAGGTCATGATTGATCCTTTTGAGAAGTGGGCTCTTGATTTTGTAAGACCAATTTCTCCCATGTCCTGTAAAGAAATACATCCTGGTTTGCACAGACTATGTTACCAAATGGGTAGAAGCTAAAAATTTGTTTAGGGCCACAGAGAAATCTGTGGTAGAATTTATATATGAAGAAATAGTCACTCAATTTGGAGTGCCTAGAGAAATCGTCATTGACTTAGGTTCGCAATTCATCTCTAAATTAATGAAAAATCTTACCACGAAATATAGTATACGACACTGCAAATCCTCACTTTACCATCCACAAGCCAATGGCCAGGTAGAATCAACCAATAAGGTATTAGAAGCTATCTTAGCTAAAACTATTCAGCTACATCATAAGGATTGGGCAGATAGACTCCCAGAGGCCTTGTGGGCCTATAGGATAACATGGAGAAACACTACTAGACATACCTCCTATGAGATAGTATATGGCAAGCAAGTCATTTTACCTATCAAGTTCCAAGTTAAGACCTTTCGTATGGCTGCACGATTAGGCATGGATTTGGACGAGGCACAGAAACAACGAGTTTTACAGATTAATGAGTTAGATGAGATTAGAGAGGATGCACTCCAAAGAACAATGTTAATACAGAATTAACAAAAGAAATGTCATGATAAATTTATTAAGCAAAAGCAATTTAATACTGGGGATTGGGCATTACTATTCGACTCAAGGTACAAAAATTTTAAAGGAAAATTAACTACCCATTGGATGGGTCCATATGAGGTAGTTACAACTTTCGATAATGGGTCAGTAGAAATTAAGACAATTGATGGTTCACAAATTTCCTTTGTAGTAAATGGACATAGACTTAGAATTTACCACCAACCAATATCTAAATAGGATTTTGTGCAAAATGCCTTGCAGCAGAAGGAGATGGAACTGGTTGAAGAGGAAATTATTCCTCCTCCTGATCCTTAAAGCTATTATGGGTTGTCATTACTTGTATATATGTAAATATGTTTGTGTTCACCTGAATAAATAAGAGTCATTTTTAACAAATTAACTATTAAAAGAATAAAAGAATTGTAGAATAGGATTTAGAGGATCTTTCTTAATTAAGTTTTTTACTTGCTTCTTAATCAAGTTTTCTTTATTAAGTTTTCTACTTGCTTCCTTATTAAGTTTTCTACTTGTTTATTTCATTAATATTTTTACTTGTTTGTAAGTTAATATTACCCTCACATTCATTTCATATAAGAATTGTTTATTTATAAAAGTAATCCTTAAAAATAATCTTGTTCTTAATTAATATATTAGTTGTTCATAACATCTTTCTTAGTTAAGAGTCATTTACTTATGGTATAAATTACCATGTTTACCATCACTTGTAATTGGACATTCCTTAGTTTGCACATATTTGTAGAAGTTAAGTTAGATTTAATCCCATTTAGTTTCTTTACTTCTTTTGAAAGCCATTTTGACACTACTCCTTCTCCAGTTCCGATCACAATGAATGCATATCCTTAGAATCCTCAAGGAGAGTGGAACTAGATAGTTTAGTTTAACTGTTATGTACATTCGTTAGTTGCATGTATAGTTTAATTGTTGAAGTTCTTAAAGTATATCCAGTTGTTGTAATCTTGTTTCCAATATTACAATTCCTTGTATAGTCAGCTTCTGAAGTTTTTTATGAAGCTTTCTAATTCTTAGATTTAGAAGTGGAATAGTTAATTAATAAGTAGTTTACTTTCTTAGAGTAGTATTGTTTATATCTTTACCTTTCAGTATTTGTTTATAGAGTAGAGTAGTATAGGTTGATACTTCTCTAGTCTAATACTTGGTTCCGGTTTAATGACCTTAATAGTTGAATTTCTAGGAGTTTGACTCAGTTTTTCATTTTGAAAGATCTTTTGATCTTTTCTTTGTTAAAATATTTCCACGACACCCTAGGAAACCCTCTACCTTCGCATATACTTTGTGTCAACTCTAATTTTACCAGCCTCGGTCGATAAATAAATATTTGGTGAATTAATTAAGACATTATAACACCCAACAATTCCCCACTTAATAATAAATGTCATCGGTGTTTTCCCTCATATTGTACTCAATCTACTAGTATTTGTTGTCCTATGTGTAGATATGATATTGTGGCTATGAAATGCTTATGAAATGTGTGTACAAATTTAATATTAGTCACATAATTTTTATTGGGAGTAATTTATATGTGTTTTCTTGGTACAAATCGATTTGGAGCTATTAGGAAAGAGTTTGGGTCAATTAGGAAGAGTTATTGGTTGATCTATGTGAAAATCTGCATAATGGTTTATACAATCTTAAGTGTTTGTTTGTTAGTTCCTTAGTGATCAATTTGAGTGTGTTTGGGACTGTTAGGGTCCATCATAATATTTTGGGGATAAATTAAGTTAGGTTAGGAGGTGTTTTGGAAAACTTGAATCAAGGGGGGTTTCAATTAAAATTTATGACTAGGTTCTTCTTGGAGTTGAAGTTGAGTGAATATCTCTGATTTTTAAATTGGGGATATTAAAGTGGTGTCAGAGTATGGTATTGAAAATATGTGGCTTATAAATTCCATAAATAAGTCACCACAATATACAAAATTTTACCCCTAGCAGTAGTAGGAACTAAGAAACTATTTGGGAGGAAAAAAGGTCTAATAAAGGTGTAATCCAAGAAGAACCAAGAAGGGAGAGAAGTATGGATACTGTCTCAAGATTAGTTACTACTAAGGAGAAGGAGGAGCTTTTCATGAAGGGTATTTTATAAACCTTATATAGATTTTTCAAGGTTCAAGAGAGTGCTAGGAAAATCCAAGAAGAAATAAGGGAGTTTATGGGCAAACTAGAAATCCTAGCTTTCAAAAATAAAAGTGGTGAAGGGAGCAACAAAAATTCTCATGATGGGATCAATAGTACCATGAAAAATATGGGAGAAACCATTTTCTATCAAAATGGAATTCATAACAGACCTCATGAGTTAAACAAATCACTGAAACCCTTAATGCCAAGATTCCTATAACCACAAATAATGGGAGCTACAGTGCCAAATGAACAAGATGAGTCCTTAGAGGATTATTTTGAGGAGTATATGTTCGTTAGTTCTTATTTCAAGGATTCCTTGTATTTCTACAAGTACTACAATTTCAAGAACTGAAGCAGGTCCAAGGGACTCAACATAACACAAGTTCAAATTTTTTTGTTACAACGTCCCCTTGAAAAGTCACTCTTTCAAGTTTTGATGGGTCTTCCAAATGCACTGCCATATCTTGGGTGCAGAAACTTGACACATATTTTTAGTTGAATCCCATGGAAGAAGTAGATTCCATTAATATGGCCACCCAACATCTTGAAGGAGAAGAAATGACTAGTGGTACCATGTCATGAGAACTTTGGGTCATCCTAGTATCACATCCTATGAATATTTCACAAGGAGACTCATTTATAGGTTTGATAGAAAGTATCAGGAGATTTCTTTTAGAGATATATCCCAATTGAAGACAATAAGCAATGCAGAGGCCTATATTTGAAAATTTCAAAATCTTGCATTGATGGTCACAAACATCTCATAGGCTTGTTTAGTACTGTTGTTTACAGAAGGACTAGTAGATCCATTAAGAGGATCTGTGAAGGATTACAAACCTGAAATACTATTGGATTCCATTAGTATAGATTGATACCTTCATAATTCCATTCCCAAAACTAGATTCCATCCAAAAAACAAATTCTCTATCCAAGTACATTCAAGGATAGGAAGCCTTTCAATAAAGATACAACTTGGAAAAAAAATTATATCAACATATAGGATGAACTAAGGAGGAAGAAGTTGTGTTTCACATGCCAAGAGCCTTGGGTTCCAAGTCACAAGTGTGCAAAAGCGAAGGCTCACTACATAGAAGTATTCTCTAAAAGTGAGGAGGAGGTTGAATATGGTGAGGAGAATGTGCCAATACCAGAAGATGGGTATGAGAGAGAAGTGGAGTATCCCCAACTTGAATCAAGAAAGAGTGTCATTGTTGTTCTAACTAGATTCCCTCGATATCACACTCTCAAATTCAAGGGGGTGGTGCAAGGAAAAAGACTAATAGTGTTGGTTGATGGAGGATCCACTCATAACTTTATTGATGCTACACTGGTGGATAGAAAGAACCTACCTACTGAAAATTTTGATTGATTCACTATGATCATTCTAGGTAACAATTCTATGGATTTTTGTAGGTAACTATATTGTGACAGATAGTTTTTATGTAGTTAATTTTGCTGAATCAAACTTGGTATTGGGATTACAATGGCAATTTTCCATTGGATAACACACCATTAATAATTGGATTCTAGAAATGGGATTTAAAGGGGATTATGAGAAGCAAGTAACATTAATGGATCTATTCCAACATAATATGGTTTTTCCATATAATATGTGAGCTATCCTCAGGCGTGGAGATATAGAATGGGAAATAATATGTTTGTTCATAGTTAAGAGTCCTACAATAGATACCTATTAGTATCCAAAATACATAAAGAAGCCGTTATAGAAGCATGAAAATGTTTTTGGAGACCTTCCTCCTGGGATGCCACCATAAAGAGGAGTTGAGAATACCACTGAATTGGAGGTGGGAACACATTCCATCGTCACAAAACCATACAAGTATCCCAAGAGGTTCAAATATTAAATTTAAATGGCCATAAAATATCTTCTTGAGTTAGGACTCATAAGGCCAAGTTCGAGTCCATTTGCATCCTCAGTGGTCTTGGTGAAAAAGAAGAATGGAACAATAAGAATGTGCATAGACTACAGGGACTTGAACAAGAAAACTATTAAGAACCAGTACCCCATTTACAATATTGATGAGTTCATGGATGAGATGCATGGGGCCAAGTTCTTTTCCAAGATTTATCTCCGCTCTAGATACCATCAGATTCGAATAAGGGAAGAAGATGTGCAAAAGGAATCCTTTCATTGTCATTATTATGATTTTGAATTCCCAGTCATGTCTTTTGGCTTAAATAAATCCCTTGCTACATTCCAATCTTGCATAAAAATAATATTCAACAAGCAACTATGTAAGTTTGTGTTAGACTTTTTTTATGATATTTTCATGCATAGAAAGACATTGGATGAACATTTTCTTCACTTGGAGTATGTCCTAAACATTTTACCAGAACAATGATCATATGCAAAGCTTTCCAAAAGTGAATTTGGAATGACTTGTATGTTTCATCTTGGTCATGTGATTGGACAATATGGAGTTAAGGTTCATATGGAGAAAATACAAGCCAATTTTTACTGAACAACTCCCAAAAATGTGACAGAATTGAGGGGATTTATTAGAATTTGCACATACTACAAGAGATTTGTCAAGGGATTCTCTCAATTGACATCCCCTTTGATTGATCTCAATAATAAGGGAGCCTTTTGTTGGATATAGGAAATTGAAAAATATTTTAACAAAATGAAGGAGGTGATGAGTAACTGTCTAGTTCTTGCTTTAGCATATTTCACTTGGCCATTTGTGCGTGAGTGTGATGCTTCTGATGAGGGCATGGAGTTGTCCTAATGCAAGATACAAACCACATTTCCTTTGAGAGTATAAATTTGCATCCACATGATCACCACTACTCTATCTATTAAAAATAAATGTTGTCTATTATGCATTCCTTGCCAAATTTCAACAACATTTAGTGGGAAACAAGTTTGTGGTCAAAATAGATCATAATAGTTTGAAGCATTTTCTGACTCAAAAGGAGTTGAGTGACAGGAAACAAAAGTTGCTAAGAAAAGTAAAAGAATATGAATTTTACATATAACACATGAAAGGAAAAAATAATATTGTTGCAGATGATCTCTGTAAAAACCAACCATCTCTTTGATGGAAATTTCAGCAGTTTGGAAGGCTCAACTCTTAGTAGAATACTCTAAAAAACAATTTTCTTGTGAGTTGTTGGATGGATTGATACATCATGAACAATAAAAAGTTATCAATGAGGTTATTTATTATAAATAAAAAAATTATTTGGTGCCTAAATAATCCTGAAAACGAAAGATTATGGAAGCAACTCATAACTCCTCACTAGAAAGCCATCCTGGGTACTTAAAAGCATATGTACAAATAAGAGAGAGGTTCACTTGGAAGGGGATGAAAAATGATGTCTTAGGTATGTGAATAAATGAAACACATGTCAGAAAAACAAAATAGAACATACACATCTTGTTGGTCTTCTACAACCTCTACCCATTACAGAACAAAAATGGGAAAGCATCTCAATGGACTTCGTCACTGGATTACCCAAGGTACAAGGTAGAGATTGTATATATGTAATAGTGGAAAAGATCACTAAATATGATCATTTATTTGTTGTTCCATCCACTTATACATCATCCCAAGTGGCCAATTTGTTCTTTAGAGAATTTTTCAAATTACATGGGTTTCCAAAAACTATAGTTAGTGATAGAGATAACAATTTTACATGAGCATTTTGGAAACAACTATTTAAATTGACAGGGACTAATTTGACACTAAGCACACTATACCACCCCCAAATTGATTGAAAAATAGAGTCAATGATCGTTATAAGGATATTTGAGGAATTATATGATGGGACAACATAAATATTGGATTAAATGGCTATATTTGGGTGAGTTCTATTACAAGACAACTTATCACATGTCCATTGGAATGTTTCCATTTAAAGAATTATATGGTTATGAAGATCCTACATTTGTTTATTAAATTTTTGGATATTATAGAGCCCCTAAAGTAAAATATTGGATTCAAGAAAGTCAATACATTCTGAAAACACTCAAGGATAACTTGCAAACAACTCAAAATCAATAGAATTTATATTCAAATCGAAATAGAACAAAGCATAGTTTTCACGTGGATGATTTGGTATATTTGAGGTTGCATCCATACAAACAATCATCACTCAAAGAAAAAGGGGATAAAAAATTTGAAACCAAGGTTCTATGGACCTTACAAATTTGTGAGGAGAGTTGGGGAAGTAGCATATGAGTTGGAGCTTTCATTAGGGAGCAAGATACATAATGTGTTCCATGTTTCATGTCTCAAGAAAAAATCTAGCAAACATGTAAAAGTATCAACATATATTCCCCCATTAGATGATTAAGGACAACTAATTTTGGTTCCATAAATAGCTTTTAAGGTAATAAAAATAAGGTTGAGAAACATAACCATTTAGGAGTACCTTTTTCAATGGAAATATCTACCATTGAAGATGCTACATGGGAAGGTGAACATGTATTACAACACCCAAGTTTGCAATTGGTTGAGAACAAGAAAAATTGGGTGGGGAGGACAGTAATGTCCGCTCCATAATGGAACCATGGGACATTCCATTAACCTATATAATTCCAATAGGTTCAAGTGGAATTCAAATTTATTAGGAATATAATTGGCCTGTAGTCACGATGTAAACTCAAATGTAAATTAAGAAGGGGTGAGGCAGGTCATAAATTTGCAATAATAATAGAAATAAATTAATAAATGAGGTGGAAATAATCCAATAATACAAGGAGGAGGGAGAATATGAGGATTAATAGGCCCCTTATAGGGTGTAAATCCCATCCAAGGTGGAAGGAATCTCATCATGACGGCATCTAATGTGTTGTAACCTCTAAGGCTAAAAATAGACAAAGAAGGGTGCACTAGGGGAAGTGTAACTCCCAAGGAATATCATGACGAGGAATAAGGATAAAAATATCCAAGAAGGGATCATTATTGAAGTGTAACCCCCAAAGGAATCTATGAAAACTTATGATAGATTCTATGACAACTATGACAACCTATGAAAACTCTAGGTCCTAAAAATAGCCAAGGAGTGTACATGAGGGGAGAGTAGGCCCACAGATCAGATGTAAATCCCAAAAATCAAGGAAGAGATCCCCTAATTCAAATCACCAGAGGTGGATAAGGTCCTATTTGGTCCAAATACGATTAGAAGTGAGTTAATGTGTCATTAATAGTGACTATCTCTATTAATTTGTTTTATTAATGATTTTGATGAGAGTATTCTAGAATGAGCGGGCAAGGACTCTATGAAGCTTGTAAAAACGATGTATAAACATGAGGGAAAATATTTTGATCATTTTCAATTCAAATTGGATATCTTGTGATATTTTCATGCTTGGGAGATGTGCCCCTTACAACCATAACTAGTTTCAGTGGTGTAAGATCCCACCCTAGCTAGCTTGAGAAGAGAAGTCACCCTAATTTCTCTATGTAGATTCAATGAAGGATATGAGATCCATTTTTTGTAGTTGGTTCAAGCTCATATTGGTGTGTTTGAAGTTTAATTTGTAGAAATGAAAGATTGTTAGTGTTTTCCAGCATTGGCAGCTTGTGTTGTGGTAGATCTTGGTTGGGGAGGGCACACCTGTGGTTGCTTATAACTATTGGAGGTTGTAATATGGTATGTATGGAAATTATATATGGTTGAGGGTGCACTTGATAGATAATATATGAATATTGGGGTCAAAATCTTGTTGGATCTTCCATTTTTCCTCTCTCCTTTGTTATCCATTTGCATCCATTCTTCAACTATTGTAGCAGATTTATATCATGTATCAGTATTTTGAATGTAATACCCCACTTAATACTAAATGTCATAAATTTTTTCCCTCATATTGTATTCAATCCATTATTAGTTGTTGTCATACGTGTAGATCTTCTATTATGGCTCTGAAATGCCTATGAAATGTGTGTAAAATTGTAATATCAGTCACATAAGTTCTGTTTGGGAGTAATTTATATGTGTTGGGTTGGTTCATGTCGAATTGGATTTGTTAGGAAATATTTTTGGTAAATTAGGAGTTATTGGTTAATCTATGTGAAAATTTGTAGAATGGGTTATACAATATTCAGTGTTTTTCTATAAAAGTTTCCTAAAAATCACTTGAAGTCTTTTAGTGATCAATTTGAGTGTGTTTATGACTGTTAGAGTCCATATGAAGCTATTGGGGACAAATTTGAATAGGTTAGGAGGTGTTTGGTAAAGCTAAAATCAAGGGGGTTTTCAATTAAAATTTGTGACTAGTTTCTTCTTGGAGTCAAAGTTGAGTTAATATCTCTGTTTTTTAAATTGGGGATATTGCACATTCCTAGGTTGAGGGGGTATACTTTGATAAGATTTCCCCCCCAACAGTGTTAAGTTAACATTTATTAGGTTTCTATTATCTATAGCAATATTTGGTTTAGAGAAAAGGTGGATGGATATGAAAATAATTCCTACATGGCGAATTGAAGGATGAGACTATATGATACAACCATAGCACTACATTGAAAATTGTAATAAGTCAATGATTTGTAAATTATAAAGGTCTTTATATGGTCTCAAACAGTCTCTCGGAATGTGGTAACAAAATGTTTGATTCTTTTGTGTTAGGATTGATATTTATGAGATCCAAATTAGATAAATATGTGTATTACAAATATAATAGTGGTAATTTCCTTGTTATGACTTGGTATGTAGATGATATGTTAATTTTTTCGTAAACACTAAGGACATGATTTTGGATTTGAAGTTTTGAAATTCAACAAAATTTGACAGAAACTAGAATTTGGAAGCTACAAAATATATTTTAGGAGTGGAGATCATGAGATATAGAGAAAAGATAAATCTTTGATTAAGCCATAGTATGTGACCTTTTGCTACAACATTTTTGCATGGAATATTGTGGACCATTGGGTGTTTTGATTTCCGTGGGAACTAATCTTTTGGATGAGTATTTTCCTATAACACCCACAAATATTAAGGATAAATATTATGTTCCTTATGTTTGTGCAATTGGTAGTTTGATGTGTGTTATGGTATGTACTAGACCAAACATCAATAAATAAATGGGAGCCTTTAGTTGATTCATATCTGATCTTTGACGTGAAAAGTGGTATATAGTGAAGAGGGTCTTCAAGTATTTTTGAGGTAGTTTGAATATTCCATTTTCTAGCATAGTAATGTGTTAGGGGACCAACAATCAATGGATATATAATGTTATGTGGATTCTGATAGGGTGGGGGATGCATATAGAAATATATTTTTTTCAACCTAAAAGATTCTATTAATTTACAAGAAAATACATTTTGTACAAAACCATAGTATTAATGGTTCACCTACAACTTGGGAAACCAGATCAACCAGTAACGAAGTTCAGTTAGTTCAAGTAAATTTTCCAAAATCCATACAAACAGATCACAAGAGGGGAAGATTTCTCTACATAGGAAACGAATACATTCCTTTTTTTTCGGCAAAATAAAAATGATTGTTTTGGCAAATAAACTCTAACAAGACTAGAATCAAATCCCATTCCAGGACACTAAAATAGAAATAGAAATAGGATCATCAAAGGGTTAAGTAACTAGACCTATGATCTTTTGGGGAGTATTATCCATCTATTCCAATTCCTTGAGATCAAGTTCCATTGGGGTGTTGATAGTATCAATCAACATGTCCAACTTTGAATGGATATTGTTGATGTAATCCCTAATGGTGGACACAACCAATCTTGAACCCACCTGGTTCTTCTCCCTTTCCATCAAGAGAATTTCCAAGAGAATATTTTGCAACCAATACGTCTTCACACTGTGATTCACCTATGTTGTATTATTATCCATCAATTGTTTTTGGAGACTAGAAATCAAATAAAATTCATCTTGGGTGATTTTGTTCTATATGTGCCAAGGGGTCTCTTTGATATACTATCTCTCTAGCTAATGTTTCCACACACCTCCTCTCCTTCTGAAATGATCTTGATTACAGGGAACGATCCCCAATTTTGTTGGCCTCCTTGAGAAACCACCAATATGACTTGAATTCACATAGAGGAAGACAGTCATAGTTGAATGCACTTGGTGTTGATTTAACATTTATTAATCCCCATAGTAGAGGATGACCCAATTGAATAAACTGCAAAAAAAATTAGGTGGTGGAATTCATGATGAAACATAGATTCTAAGTACCAATCAACATCAAATTCCATGAATGGATAGGTTTTGGTTGAATGAATTTCCTCCCAACTTGAATGCTCATCCTTGGGATGCATTAATATCCACTCATGTGGAATGCCCCTCATATCCCACACATGATCACTATGCATGTTATTAGCACCATATTTCCACTTTGTGCTACCACCTACCCCTTCCATGCATTAGGAAAGAGGGGTAGGGCATGCCTCCCTTCCCACCCTATTTGGGACTTAAGATCCTTGTTGACAATCTCTTGGAATTCCTTTTTGAGAGTCAATTCCTCCCATGTTTCCTAGATTTGTTCCATGTGATATTGTATTTGACAAACCCATTTGTGAGAATTGATTCAAAGCTGGATCTAGGAGCCAAATAAACTCTCACAATTCACTATGGTTTACAAAACATGCACAAAATAACCAAAAGACTGAAAATTACATACACACATGAAGTCAATAATAGATATTATTATGACTGTCCAACATGTAACTATGGATGGAATAAGTATATAGTATAATAGGGAAAACTATTTAGGCCTTGGAGGCCATATGGATGCATATAAGTTTCAACACAAGATTTGACCCTCAAACCCCCCTAGGTGGACCGATGAGCCTCATAATCATCCCAAATAGTCACGAATCCTTGTGTGAATGTGGGAAATGCATGCGGGAACATAAATGAGGGTATGATAGGCATGGGTGAGAACATGGGTGAGTGAGAGTGGCTCTAGGAGAGCAATAAATGCCCAAGAGAGTCCAAAAACCACCAAAACCAAGCACTAACACCTCAAGTTGGACCAAATCCATGAAATTGGGGAAGGGTAACACATGATTGCTGACTGTTATCAATGTGGGTGCATGGTTTGTTAGAATGATCAACCTGGAGTGCCTCAAATTTTCATAATGATCAACCAGGAGCACCTCAACTATCATAATTGCCAATTTCCCTAAGTCTAAACCATGGAAAACACTACATTAAAGAAAATGAATGTGCCTAAGGTCTAAGACTATGGTACTAATATGTATTATTTCTTAATCCTTACTTAGTACAAATTATCCAAAAATATCATGGATGGTTTGGTAACAAAGGCTCAAGTCACCTCATACAACAGAAAATTTATTTGCCTATAGAAACAAGGTAAGGAGGAAAACCACATGGGAACAAAACCTCCCCTCAAAAATGGACATGGAGGAAAAAGTATGAAATTGAATGGTAGAAATCACCATGTATCAACCACTCTAATAAGGGATCTAAAATAGGTGAAGGTCTTCTCTGTGAAGGACTAGGTGAAAATGCCAGCAGTTTTCTCTACATATGGGCAATACTGCAAGGTTATCACCTGATCATGCACTAAGCTTTGGATGTAGTGCATGTGTATCTCAATGTGTTTGGTCCTCTGTCTCTGCATAGATCTATGGAAATATTTATTTCACTTTTATTGTCACACCAAATGAATTTGGGTGAATCAAATGCAACTCCAAATTCTCTAAGATTATCTTGCAACCACACACATTGTGTAGCTGCATTCACTGCTCCTTTGTACTCGGCCTTAGCTGAAGAAATGGATATGGTGTGATGTTTCTTGATTGAAAAACATATGGGACCTTGTGCTAGCATTAATTCATAACTTGAAGTGGATTTTCTGTCAATGGGATTGCTAACCCAATCGGAATCAATAAATCCAACTAGTTCTAGTAGAGAACTAGCATCATAGTGCACCCCAAAGTGTCTAGTTCCTTACACATAGTGAAGGATCCTATTGGATTCCTTCCAATGTATCTCATGAGGATGCTACATATATATAGCTAAAACACCTACATAATATGATAAATCAGGTCGAGAATGAGTAAGATACAACAAACTCATGATTAGTTGTCTATACAACGAGTTGTCCACCAATGGAGAGTCACCAACTTCACCTAGTTTGATACCAGAAAGGAATGGGCACTTGGTTGCCTTACATTCAGCCATATTAAACTTCAATAACAGGTATGAAGCATACTTTCTTTGTATTACCTTGATTCCTCTTTCATATTTCTTAATTTCTAAACCAAGAAATTGCTTCAATAATCCAAGACCAGTCATGGAAAACTCACTGTGCAATGAAGACTTGATTGACCCAATTTATTTGGTGCAGCTACCTATGATCAAAATATCATCAACATAGAGTACAATTACCTGTAATACATCACCAACATGCTGCAAATAAACACTAGGACCAAATTTTCATCTTTCAAAGCCAAGTGATCGCATAAAATTGTCCATTATGGCATACCAAGCCCTTGGGGCTTTCTTGAGGCCATAGAGAGAATTCTTTCACCTGCATACAAGAGAAGGATCCTCTTGTAAACCTCCAGGTTTCTGTATACATACCTCTTCCTGTAGCTCACAATGAATAAATTCACTTTTGACATCCATGTGGTGAACCTTCGAGCGCTTGCTTGCAACAATGGCTAAAAGTAGCTTGATAGAGTCCATCTTTGCAATTGGTGCAAATGTCTCTGTATAGTCCAATCCTTGGAATTGAGAGAATAATTTGGAAACCAATATGGAATTATACTTTATATCATACCCATTAGCATAAAATTTGGTCCTATAGACCCATTTGCATTGCACTGGCTTCCTCTTGGAGGGCAAGGGAACCAATTCCCAAGTCTCATTTTCCTATAGAGTTGAAATTTTCTTGCATGGTTTTTTTCCTTATTGGATAAAGTGGTGATTATTTATATGATTGGGGATCATATCCAACCATCATGAATCATTTATCAGTAAGAAAAACTTCACTTTCAAACGAAGCAATGTGAAATTGTGATCTAGTCTTCCTAGGATCTAGTGGATTTCCAGCCAAATCTCCAACTGCTTCTATGATTTTCTCAGCCCATTTGGGACGAATGGGTGAGACATGATAATAATAATCATATCCATAAATATAATAATCATAAATATCATAAAAATATTTATCACTTACATCATCTTGTGGTGGAGGACTAAAACTTTCCCCCGGTGCTAGTTTGAGCTCTGGCATGAGTTATTCTTCGAATTGCACACTTATTTCTATGAAAGTATTTTGAGATGAGGGATAAAATATATTTTATCCATTTGAATATTTAGTATATACAATAATAATGCACTCCTTTCTTTGTGGCTGCAAGGCCTTTCTCTTCTCTGAAGGAATCCTAGCCCAAGCCCTTGAGCTAAAAATCCTGAAATGAGAAATATTTGGTTAGTGACCAAACCAAGCTTCATATGGAATTTGTCCATATACTGATTTGTGTGTATATATATTTTGTATGTATGCCACACAATTGATGGCTTATTCCCATTTCTTAGGATTCAAATACTTGGCTTCAATCATATAGGTTGCCATGTTCTTGCGCTCTTCCACACCATTTTGTTGTGGTGTGTAGGGGACTGAATGATGCATTTGGATGCCACATTACTCACAGAGATGCTGGAAACTATTGTTCACAAAATCCTTGCCATTATCAGTCCTAAGGAATTTAATCTTATTCCCACACTGATTCTCAACTAGGGCTTTACAAACCTTTAGTGTCTCAAAGTCTTCAGATTTGAGTTTGAGAAAGTAAACCCAAACAAACCTTGAGAAATCATCTATGAAGGTCAACACATACCTTGATCCTCCATATGAGGGTGTAGGAAGAGGCCCAATAAGATCTGAATGCACCAATACAAGAACTTGAGTATCTCTCCTTGCTTTCCCTTTCTCATAGTTGCACTCTGGATGCTTTCCCACCAAACAACCAATGCATGGGCCATTGGAGATATTGATAGAAGGACACCCTTCCACCATGAATTATTTGCTCAATGCATAGAGGTATCTATAGTTTATATGGCTGAACCTCTCATGCCACAACTTGATTAATTCATTGGCATGATTTAGGAGTGCAATCCCTCTGGAGTAGGGAAGGAAATGGGAGAATTTGTGCATCCTATCTTGATGGTCAGCAAACCCCAATGGCACCACCTTGTTGGTCGAGATTTAAGCTATCTCCACTATGTTTGGAGTAAATGTTACTCTCTTGGATTCACCAGTGTGTGTCATTTGGTACACTGAGAGTAGGTTCACTTCCAAGTCTATTACAAACAAAACATTGTTAAAATACCCATCCTCTAGATTGATCCTACCAATCCCCTTGGCTTGGATCTATGAATCATCACCCATTCGAATAGTTGGGCCACTGTCTGAATACATGGATGTGAAGAAATATTTGACTGAGTCCATGTGCCTTGATGCTCCTGAATCAATGATGAAGGATGAATAATCTGAAGAACCAACAACCAATGCATGACACCTCTCTTTGTTGTCTGATCCTGAACCTCCATCCTTCTTCCTTGTGCCCTCTGGGAATGGGATTTTATTCTTCTCCAACATCCATGCCATCATGTCTATGGTATTCTTCATACATACAGTGTACACTCTCTGGATTCCATCCTTTGTGACAATATGTGCATTTACTCTTCTCTTGCTTCTTCTTTTCCTTGTCCTTGCAAGATTCGAACCTCCATTAGAAAATTTGGGTATGTCTTACTTCTTCTTATCTTCCTGCCTTGAATACTTGGATTGATTATTTCCTTTGGATGGATTCGAAATCCCTACAGAAAGATCTTGGTATTTACTAGATTTGATGGTACCCATATGCACTAGCTTGTCTTGCTCTTGAGTCAATAACTCCATGAAGCTATCTAGTGATGGTGTTTTCCAGTTTTGAGCTGTGATCTTACTAGAGTGAAATGTTCTTACACACACAGAGTACTCTAGCCCCACCTTCGAAAGTATGGACAATATGAGTTATTCATACTTCTTTTCTAGGATGCATTGCTTGAGTCGAAGCATCAATGAATTGAATTTGGTGAAGAAATATTGGATTGTATCACAATGAGCCGGACTCAAGGAGATGAGCTCATTTTTTATTTGGTGACCTCTCATCTCATTAGTCTTCTTGAATAAATATTCAATATTCATCCATACTTCGTTAGGGTTATCTAGAATATCAAGATGGAAGAGAAATTCTCTCGAAATGCTGAGAAAAATCATTCCAAACACTTCATCAAGCCTATTGAATAACTTCGATTTCTCAACTGCAGAGTTTGGTTCGACTTCTGTCCCCATGGTGGCCCTGTGCATGCCTTTCAATCTGAGATGAATCACTATTTCAAAACTCCACTCTAAATAGTTGAATGGTGTTAACAAGACATGGGTCTTCTCCATTTCTACTTGCGTTGTTGGTGACAAATTGTTGAATGTACCTGCAATGAAAACTCACACATTTATTTGGAGAATCCCTCTAACAACAACTCAAACACACTAGTTTTGATTTGAAGCTATAAACATCTTTGATACCATGTGATAATTGATTCACAACTTGATATAGGATCCAATGAAACTCTCACAATTCACTATGGTTTACAAAAAATGCACAAAATAGCTGAAAGACTGAAAATTGCATACACACATGAAGTCAATAACATATATGATTATGACTGTCCAACATGTAACTATGTATGCAACAGGTATATAGCACAATAGGTAAAAATAATGAGGCCTTGGAGGCCATCTAGATGCATACAGGTGTCAACTGAAGATTTAACCCTCAAACTCCCCTAGGTGGACCAATGAGCTTCCTAATAATCCCAAATGGTCACGAATCCTTGTGTGAATTTGGGAAAGGAATAATGGAATGTAAATGAGGGTATGGAAGGCATGGGTGAGCACATGGGTGAGTGGGAGTGGCTCTAGGAGAGAAATAAATTCCCAATATAGTCGAAACACCACCAAAACCAAGCACTAGCACCTCAAGTTGGACCAAATCCATGAAATTGGGGAAGGGGAGCACATGCTGGTTGAATGTCATCAATGTGGGTGCCTGGGTTGTCAGAATTATCAACCTGGAGTGCCTCAACTATGCATAATGATCAACCAGGAGCGCCCCAACTTTCATAATTGCCAATTTCCCTACATCTAAACCATGGAAAACACTGCATGCAAATGAATGTGCCTGAGTTCTAAGACTATGGTACTAAGATGGATTATTGCTCTAACACCCTTTGTTGGAGAGTCTTTATGTCATTTTTTTGGATTCATGACAAACATGTGAAGGGATTACTACTGGAATGAGTAGCACGAGTGAAGCCATATGGATTAAATCATCCTCCCATCAACAATTGTTAGCAAGTTGTTTCACTAGGGTTCCATTATGGAATGTTTGCATTATTTTGATAAGGATTTGAGAATCACCTTCCACCATAATATTGGTATAAGCAGAAAAGATCGTTATTTATACACCTTTAGAGATTCCTACCAATTCTTACACATTGTTTATTTATTTGCCTAGGAAACCATGATAAAGCCTCAATATGTTTCCATTTTCATATATGAAATTCCCTCCATATCCTGCAGGACCAAGATTCCCTTTACAGGTTCCATCAAAGTTTATTTTGATGATTCCTTAAAGTGGTGGAGATGAAAAAAAATGGACTTGAATCTAGTTGAGGGGGCAGTTTGCTATTGGTAAAAGATGAGGGCTAAATGTGTAATCCCCATCCTTTAAATATGATATTTTATTTATCATTAAATTTCAAGTATTTATTACTCCATGGGTGAATATTTATGATTTCCTTATCATTATGTTTGATTTTGGCCCAAATGAGATTGGAGTGCATCTTTGTAGTTTGGAAAGATAGACGATTTGTTTCCTTCCAGTTTTTCCAAATAAGAAATGCTGGGAAAAACTACCAAATCATGTTGAGTAGTGTAGTTTTAAAATGATTATTAGACCAATTCTCTATGGTGGAAGAGAGGTTAGAATGGGCACGATCAATTCTTCAGAATATGGTAGCAACTCTATCCTAGAGCATGGTCATGTAAGTGCAATCATCAAGGAGATGATCAATGTATTCTAGGCTATTGTTCCATAATTGACATATGGACGGTCCTTCATAGCCATGCTTGATAAATTATCCCAATTTAATATTGACTTGCCAAGATGCAAGCCAAGTGAAAAGCATGGATTTTTGTCGTATATTGTTGGTGCAAATTTGCTACCATATTTGTTCCTTTGGGAGATTTTGGTGGTCGACAGTTAAGTGGTAGGTCTCTTTTAGAGAAAAAATTATGCTTAGCTTATAATACCAACGAAGCTTTTCTATCCCAATATTGATTCTTAAACAATTCCGTTGCAATTCTTCTTGATACCTTCCCAGGGCTCTCTATTATTAGCCACCCAATGGGTGGGAAGTATCCACTTTCGCTAATCTTGTTGATTAGCTTTAGGATCATAGAATTGATTGATCTTCATAATTCCGTTGTCCCTTTGAACCTGTTATGTGTGTGGAATTCTTGCTAGTTTAGGGAATTCTTGCTAGGAGTCTTCCCAAAACAAAGTTGAGTTGCCATATTTGATTTGCTAGAATCAATGCTTTTAGACCATATATTTGTTTATCCAGGTTGAGTTCCATATAAATGATCTGAAAATTTGTCCTTTCATTCAAATTAATTCTTGTTTGTCCATTTTAGGAGCATGTTTCTTATGCCATAATAGGGAAAACGTCTCCTTTTCATATGTGACCCATCTCCACCAGGTCTTAGATCCCATTGAATTATTTCTTATCATTGGTTCATGCATTCCAAGAGCCCTAGTGAGCTTAGGGAAGTAGATATTTTCCAACTGACTAGAGCCCATTTTTTATAAGAGGTACACAACTCCAAAGGAAATTGCGTTGAATATTTCTGATAACTTTGAAGATGTATTTAGGAGTTATGATAATAGAAAATAGGTAAAGAGGTATGGAATCAAGTTTGACAAGGACTATGAATCATGCCAAGTTCAATGCATGAAAGATCCAACATGAAAATTTCTTCTCTAATATAATGAGCATATCTTTCTAGGATGAGTACTTGATAGTATCATGAGAGGATCACCTAAATATTTGGATATAAGGGATTTGTTTTGGAATCCAGGAATTCAGGTAGTGTTTCTCTAGTATAGGAGGAGGGCGTTGAAGAAGAGAAAATGGGATTTGTCTTTGTTGATGGAAGTTACTAAGGCTTCCATGAAGTCATTGAGGACCCTCTTACAATATCTGGCTTTTTTTTTTCTAAGGGGTTACCCATGAGGAAAGTGTCATCAACAAATTGTTGAAGGGTGTGCTTGGTGTCGTAATTAATCATGCTAAGACCTATGATTTTCCTAGAATTAGAAGTTTCTTTAATGCTATAACTGAGGCTCTTGACCATGAGGATAAAGAAAAAATAAGAGAGAGGATTTCCATGGAGAATTCCACAAGAAGGCTTGAAATTAGAGGAAGGGAATCCATTGATGAAGATGGAGAAGAAAATGAATGAGATTAGGTTTATGATCCATCTCATCCATCACTAACAAAATCTGAATGCCAATAAAACTTGCTTGATATATTGCCAAATTAACTTATCAAACACTTTGGACATGTCAAGCTTAAGGAGAATGTAAATTTTTTTCAATATTTTGAGAGTGTGTATGATTTCATGGCACATGATAATGCTATCAAGGATTTTTATTCCCTATACATAACCATTTTTCTCCATGGATATAAGGTTGTGAAAAATGGGATTTAAACTATTAGAAACCACATTTGTATTCATTTATATATAAAGTTGCATAAGGAGATGGGTTTATACTTACATGGAACTTTGTATAGGTTTTATTTGGGAATTAATGCTAAAATGGTAGAGTTGAGGGATGGAAGAAATATAACAGAGCATTTGGAATTTTCTACAATTTCCATCACCTCCTCTTTTACTAAATTCCTGCAATAATGATGAAATAAATCAGTGGTGAAGCCATATGGACTTGGGAACTTATCATAATCCATTTACATGATGGTTTTCTTGACCTCCCCATTCTCGATAAGCCACAATGAACTATCATTGGGTATGTGGCTTGTAAATTTTCCAATTGTCATTGATCGATCTTGAATAGGTTCTAATAGAAGGTTTTTGTAAAAGGAGACAAATTCCTTTTCAATAAATTCACGTTTAGTGATCTACTTCTCCTTGGAATTGATTAGTGACGATATTTTGCCACATCTTTTGTGCTATATCATGGAGCGATGAAAAAACATGTTAGTTTTTCTCCCTCTTTGAGCCATTGGATTTGGGATACTTGTCTCCAAAGAATTGTCATCAATTTCGATTTGTATATTGGATTCGACTTCTTCTAGAGCAGTGGTCCTCCCATCCCCAATCTTTCTTGGTTGAATATCCTCCATTTTATTGTATAGATCATGTTTGTATTGGAAGATGTTTCCAAAGATGTCCTTGTTCCATTGTTTGAGTTGAACTTGGATGTTTTTTATCTTATGTTTGAATATGTGCATGAGGGATCCCTATTGAGTAGGAATTCCCCCCCACCATGCTTGATTGTACTTGTAAAAGCGAGGTTTGTTGAGCCATAACTTTTAAAATTTGAAGCTATACCTCTTGGGTGAACTTGAGATATGACACTCTAGACTTATTGGCCAATGATTTGAACCCGTTGTTCAGAGGATGCTAGTGTCTAGTAGTGATCCAAAAACCATGGTGTATTCTAAAGATAGAAATAGATCCAATGTTGAGGCTAGCTAATGTTCTCCTCCCCTCTTGTTGTTCCATATGTAAGTTCCATTAGAAGTTTCCAGATCCACCAATTTTTTATGATGCAAAGTTTCTTTGAATAAATCATTGGTTGTGGGGGTGATTCAATAAGGTCATACATTTTTTTGTAACAAAATAATGTACAGCTAGACCAGAAGGGAGAATAAGCTCGAAGAAGTGAGAAGGGTGGTGTCTTTGGAGATTACTGTAGGTGGGCAAGTTTGGGGAGTAATCAATGGCTTCGGATGGGGGGGGCATCTAATTCTCGTCCCCTTGATGAGGGCGATCTAAACATTGGGGAAATTCTGTTTAGTTTGGCATCTTGAAAATTTTCTGGCCCTCTTGGGCAAGACTGAAAACATGGACAATACTTATCGAAAGCTGCAGCGATACCATCCATGGTGGTCAAGTCGAAAACTCTGAGGGACAATATCCAATATATGTCAAACCATGCTTTAATTGGAAAATTTATTGGTCTGCAACCTTCTAAGAAAGCATTGATTTGGTGGATCAACTCTTCTTGGAAACCGAAAGGTCATTTCGACCTTCATTTGGGATCAAAAGGTTTTTTCACAGTCTCCTTCATCACTTTAGAGGACACGAACCGGATCATAGATGGTGGACCATAGTCTTACTACTCTGAGGGCCTCTTTTTATGACCATGGAAGGAAAAATTTAGCCCAAAAAAGTAGGACATGAGAATAGCACCAGTATGGATTAGGTTGTACTCTCTCCTGCGGGAATATTGGGATGCTGAAATCTTGGAAGAATTGGGGAATTGTTTAGGAACTTTTATCAAAATTTCTGAACAAACAAAGACCCAGCGCTACACTGCTTATGCCCATATCTGTATCTATATGAATCTCTCTCAGCCTTTGCCAGAAGCCATCAAGATGATTTGGGAGGATGAAGATTGGGTTCAAAATCTAGAATATGAACAAGTCCCTTTTCGATGCTGTCGCTGCCGTGAATATGGTTATTTATTCTGTGAATGTCCTCTGAATCATCCCAAAAAGAAGTATGGGAAGCACATTGGCCCAACGGATTCAGGTTTCATCAAAGTTACGTCTCACAAACGAGGAAATAAGAAACAAGATCATCAAGATAGTTTCAAGAAAATGAATAACTCTAATTCCTTCAAGATTCTGGGTAACCACGAGGAAGATTCATCAGTACAAAGCATCCAGAAGGGTCTCCCTTCCAGTTCAACGTTTGGTAAGTCGACCCTGAATCGATCCTCAGCACAAGAACAAATCAATGACCTTGCAACAGGGAGAATTTTGGATAATTCAGGAAAATATGTTGAGGATATGGATATTCTCCAGCAAGAGGAAATGCTGGACGAAATTAAAGATATGGATATCGGTGAGCTGGATCTTGAAGGGATTGAAAAATCTTGTTCTGAGAAAGATAAAGGTTATGTTCCCCAAGAATAGGTTAGTGTCTATAAAGAAGCCATTCTGAAAGCTAAAATCTCAAACTCTCTAGGTATTAGCCCAAGATCTAAGAAACCAAAAGAATAGCACAAGAGTGTGGCTGGAAACCAGGCCGTAAATCTAATAAACAGTGGGTGGCAGATGTTGGGAGGAGGCTGGTTGAATCAGGTCAATACCCGACTATCAAAGCTACTCTTGGTCTGTAGAAAACCTACTTAATCAAACTCCTATCCTAAAATACTCGAGGCATTAGCAGCCTGAGAAAAATGAAAATTCTGCGTCAAAAGATTAAGATGACTAATTTGGCAATCATCTTCTTACAAGAAACCAAATGTTTGGCTAATTACATTTAGGATTGTAGGGGTAAAAGATGGGCGAGATGTGAAAGTATCGGTATTGGTTCAAGAGGTTTTTCTAGAGGTTTATGCATTCTATGGGATCCTTCCCGGGTGTCTCTTACTGATTTTCAAGGAACCTATAACTCTCTTTCAGCTAACTTTAAGGTGGTTGGTTTTCCCATCTTTGGGTTAATTATGAATGTTTATGGACCTCAAAAATCTAGGGATAAGCACAGTTTCCTTAACTCTATGATCAACCTAAGGGATTTCCAGCCTTCTGTGCACTGGGAGCTTGGAGGAGATTTTAATCTCATCACCTCCTTAGAGGAAAAAAAGGTCGGAGTCGATGTTTAGAGGAGGAATGCAATCTTTTTAAGGATACCATTGATGATTTGGGCCTTGTAGATATTACTCCAGGGAAGGGATGGTTTACTGAGAATAACAAAAGAACAAAGTATCGCCATATTGCTTCCAAAATTGGTTGGTTCTTAGTCTCGGAATCTATCATTGACCTGGGTAGTGAAATTCATTGTGCTACTCTCTTGGGACGGGGATCTAACCACTAGCTGATTGAAATCATGTGGAGTGGATTAGGGTATCAATTTAAGAAACCTTTTTTCTTTGAGCAATTCTGGTTAGCTAATCCAAATTTTGAGGGTAAGATCAAATTGTGGTGGGATGAAATGCGCTCGGACCAGTTGCTTAATATGTTTTCCTTCCAGCAAAATCTGAAGGATTTGAAGTCTAAAATCAAGAAATGGAACAAGGAAGAGTTTGGGAACATTTTTCATGAAAAAAGGCTCCTGGAAATCCATCTTCATGAGATTCAAACTAAAGGGATTAATGAAGGCTACTCTCAAGCCTTAATCGAGGAAGAAAGGTTGGTGGAAGCTCAGCTTGAGGAATGGGAGAAACATGAGGAACATATGTGGTGGAAAAAGTCTCAGATTAAATGGTTGCTAGAAGGAGAAAAGAATACTGAATTCTTTCACAACTTTGGTATCCAGAATAGATTGCACAAGAAAATCTATTTGATTAAAAATGCTGTGGGAGTAAAAGTGGAGGCTCGAGAAGAAATTGAGGACATCCTAAATGCTCACTTTTCTGATATACTAACGGATCCAAGACGAAACCGTTTGGAGGAAATTGAAGTTATCACTAGAAGGTTTCCTACCCTACTCTGAAAGGAACATAACCAGCTATTAATGAAAACTATTACTCTTTAAGAGGTCCAGGATGTTGTTTTTCAGATGAAGGAAGGAACATCACCTGGTCCTGATGGTTTTACTGTTAATTTTTTTCCATCATTTCTGGGAGATGGTAAAGATGGATGTTTGGAAAATAGTGGAGCAATATACGATTTATGGCCGCATCCTTCCTGCTCTGAATGCTACCTTTCTTACCTTGATTCCCAAATGCGAGGGAGCCGAATCTCCTGACAAATTCAAACCGATCAGTCTCTGTAATGTTATTTACAAAATCATTACTAAGGACATTGCTAATCGATTGAAACATATTTTACCTTCTTTTATTTCTCCGGAATAGTTCGGTTTTGTGGAAGGCATGTAGATAACGGATGGGATTATTCTAGTTCATGAAATATTACAATCCATCTACAGCAGAAAATTGTCAGGTATGTTGGTTAAACTAGATATTGCTAAAGCCTATGATAAAATAAACTGTCAATTCATAAGGAAAATGTTGGAAGCATTTGGGTTTAGCCAGAATTGGGTCAACTGGATCATGCAGCTTGTTTCCTCGACTTTCTTCTCCATTCTGATAAATGGGATTCCATCCGGGATCAGAAAACCTTCTCGTGGAATTCGTCAAGGAGATCCATTGTCTCCCTTTCTGTTTATTCTCATGGCTGAAGGTTTAGGTAGATCTATTTCGGCTCTTCGGGAGAACAATTCGATCATAGGACTTCAAGGTACTAATGAAGGGGCCCCCAATCACTCTCATCATCAATTTGTCGATGATACAATGTTATTGGGATACCCTTTAGTACAGGAAGCAGCGAGTTTTAAAATTTGTCTGGACCAATTTGTCCAAGCCTCTAGATTAGAAGTCAATGCTCAAAAGTCTCAGGTATTTTTCTTTAATACTTCTAGAATTACTTAGAGTAATATTACCCATATTTTAGGTTTTCCATAGGATTCTCTTCCTTTCAAAATTTTGGAACTCCTCTAATTAATTCTACTTCAAAAAAAGACTGTTGGTATAAATTACTGGATAAAATTAAGAAATGATTGGGTAATTGGACTCTAAGACCCTTGAATCTACTGAGACGTTTGGTTTTAGTTAAATTTGTACTCCAATCTATGCCAACGTTCCTATTTTCTACTACAATGGCCCCTAAGTCTGTTCTCCAGGAACTGGGAAATATTCAAAGGAAATTCAGGCTTGCGTGGATCTCATGACTCCCACAAATGGGATCTGGTAAAATGGGACACTGTTTGTAAACCTAAATCACAGGGAGGGTTGGGGCTGCGTGATCTGGAAATTGCTAGCTTAATTGCGGTAGCTAAACTATGGTGGAGATGGCTAAACCATTTCCAGGAGCCATGGGAAAAACTGTGGCTTTTTAAATTTGCATCCAACTGGGATATTCAAAAACTAATCTGGTTTTTGGAAGAGAAATCAGGTTCTCATATTTGGAAAATGGCCTGGGCTAGGCGGAGCTTGGTTCAACAGCATTTTTTTTGGGAGATCCGAGATGGTCAAACGACACGGATCTGGGAGGATGCTCGGCAACAACTTCCCCTGTTGGAAAGATTGGGTCTTTTCCCTACGATTCAGGCTGAATGTAGTAATAGAAAAATATTAAAGGTAGAGGAATTATAGGGGGATCAGGACCCTGGTTCCTCTTGTCACTCTTGGGTCTCTTTCCCATTTATGGATAGGTTGGGTCTGAAGGTGGAAGTTATTAGGATCAAGGAGGAAATTCTCTCGAGATGCATCAAAAGGCAGGAGGGTCATGATAAACTCCACTGGGGATATAGTCCGAAAGGGGTTTTTTCCCTTAAAGAGGCCTACAACCTGCTAATCAGTAATAATATGAAACCAGATGATAAATCTAGGAGCAACCTCTAGGGTAGGAAGCTCTGACATAAAACTAATACCTTTGGCTAGCTAGTAATGCAAAATAGAATCTTAATAGGGGAAAATTTACAGAGACATGGGATGTATGACCCTTACCAATTTCCATTATGCAAGGAGGCGAAGGAAACAATGTCGCATATTCTGGATGCCTGTAATTTTTCGTCTATTCTTTGGGACGGAGGAGCAATTTTTTTTTGTTGTTCTGCTAGACTATGTCAAAACCCGACAGGAACTATGAGTCATTGGCCAAAAAAAACCTTTCCTTAATAACATCTTGAACCATCTGTGGGAACTATTTCCCAATTTCCTGCTCTGGGCAATCTGGAAGGAGAGAAATGCCAAAAAATTTCGTTCCAAGTTTTCACCACCTTCCACCGTTTGGGATTACATGGCGGCTAAAATCAAGGAGACCATTCATTTGGGTAATTGGTTAGAGAAACACAAGGAACTATCTGGTAATGAAAGGAAGATATTGGCGAATTGGGGCCTGTCGAACCATGAGATGGTTTTATTAACAAAAATCAAATGCATCGCGACTATTCAGATCCCAGACCATTGGATTCCTTCGTCGTTGGGATTTTTAAAGCTTAATTTTGATGGAGCCTCCAAGGGAAACCCTGGTAAGGCAATGCATGGCTTAATTGTGCGCAATCTGAGTGGTGAAATGGATGGTTTCAGTTATGTATTCCTGGGGAACGATACCAATAACGCAAAAAATATTAAGGGTTTTCTACATGGGCTTGTCTGGTTTTCAACAAATTTCTGAATACTGGTCATAGCAGAAGGAAACTCGCAGATGATCATTCTCCTAGCTATCAAACTTCAAAATGTTTCCTTCAGTGCTAAGGTGTCGTCCTCCTGGCATTTGGAGAGTCGTCTAGATTCTCTCCGTTCTATGATCATTAATCGTTCTCCAGTCTATTCCTTTGATGTATGACGAAAAGGTAACCAGGTGGCGGACATCCTGGCTAACTTAGGGGTCAGGATGTGTAAGACGGTTAATGCTAAGGACTGGGATATGATTCCTAACTTGACGGCTCGTGCCCAATATAAGGATTTAATTCAAACTGAGGGTACTTGTGTCCAGATGGAGGGTCAGAACAACTACTGCACTGACATGAAATCTCCCCAACATGTGGCTCTTCCTAGGGGCGATATTTTGATTTAGCATTATGACCTTGAGGTGTATTAATATGCGATGGCCTGTGCATATGTTTTCATCTGTTCGACGGTAGAAGGTACGCTTGTTCATTATGACTAAGGGAGGTAAGGTGTTGTGTGTTAATGGAAATATTTATTCGAGATTAGAGGATGGGATGTTTATGATCAACTTAAAAGATGGCATCATCATGATGAAACCCGGGTTGTGGCTATATATCACAATGCAGGGTGGTGAGTTAATCGTCAGTGGGAAGTGGTATGTTTTCTCTCTTGTTTTCTGTTTGATTCTCCTAAGAGTACCGGAGGATATTACTTGGTTAATTAAGGTATGGGATAAAGGTAAAGGTAAGAGGCTGTCATCTCAGCTTGATCTCCAGGAACCTACTTCCCAGGCTCAATGAAAAGCTTTGTGGGAGTCCCGTATGTTTGAGCTGGAACTTCCACAAGATATTCATAACCATATCAGTGCCACTGAGAAAAGTTTTTGGCAAGAAATTGACAATCAGAAATTGAAAGAGGAAAGCAAAAAGGTCGAAGAATGGATTCTAGACCCCGGTGACATGGTGGGTCGAGTGAGTTTATACGATAAAACGGTAGCCTTATTTTGGGTCATGAAAAACATGGTTGGATGGGCTATATGGGATCATCCCTCAAAGACTCCAGATGGTGCACCTCTGGATCCATGGAAGGCATCTATATCAGCTTCGGTCCAGCGAATTGAGGCCAAAATTGATTTTCTGACTTCCTACTTAGGTTTCCAATTTTCTCCCTCATCCATGACTGAAGAGATGAAGTCTGACTTCCCTAGTAATATTCCTAGGGGAGGTCAGGACTTATCTTATATCTTACTATAAGTTTGGCTATGGAGGTTTTTGGTCTTCCCTCTAAACTTTCCCACATATGTTTTATTCTCTTATTTTGACGGGATCTTGGATTTCATGTCTTTGTTTAAATTTCCTTTTTCATACTTGATGTAATGGATATGCAGGGGCTTGCTTCCAAAATGGTCTATTTTCTTCCTTTGGTTCTCTGTACTCACAATGGATGTCTCTTTATAGCTCTGTTGCATTGGTGCAATAATGTTGGTCATAAGCATTTGGTATGGTGCCTGTATCACGGCCGTGATGTTTTATCTAGGTGAACAGGTTTTTTGTGTCTACCTAATGGGGAGTTGGGTTTGTTTCCTAGCCGAGATCTTTTACAGATATTTTTGTAGTCATAGGGTATGAGTCTGTGGGTATTGGAAATCGGTATTTATGGGGTGATGAACTCAATTTTAAAATGTGTCACAACATGCTTGGGTTTTTATGAGTTTTGAGTCTGTGGGATGGGAAGTTAGGTCGAGCTTCTTTTGAAAAATGTAACTTGGGGAAATGGGTATCTTTTTCAAAGAAGCAATAACCTTATGCTGGCTAGATGTTTGAGTTGGGATGGATGATTTAGCTAGATGTTTGAGTTGGGATGGCTGATTAGTAAGTTTCACTGCTGATGTAACCTGTTTTTCAGGACTTTATGTTTTTAATATAATGTGAATACTAGACTTACAAAAAAAAAAATCATTGATTGTGTCCAAGCTTTATCTTCCTCATTTTCTTTCAAGGAGAGATGTGATCATGTTAAAATATTGTCCCCTTATCCAATTATCATGTTCTCTTTTCTTTTCCATCCAGTTCAAGATTCCAAGAAGTAAATATTTTACAAAGAGATATTGGTCCATACCCATTGGTGAGACATACTTCTATGGCTGATCCAATTAGTTGGAAGTTTTCCATGAGAGAGTGGTGCAAGGGAATGAAATTATTGATGACAACTTCTACCATATTTCAAATTATGGAAACACCTCCTGCCATTACGTTTTTGTCTATTTCCATGGATTTTGATACTTTCCATACCATCGAGGAAACTTTAGAGAGCTTGTCATTATTACATTTTGTTTCTTCCATNAACCCCTCCTGCCATTACGTTTTTGTCTATTTCCATGGATTTTGATACTTTCCATACCATCGAGGAAACTTTAGAGAGCTTGTCATTATTACATTTTGTTTCTTCCATAATTAGAACTATGGGTTGCTCATGTCCGATTTTTTTTCTCAATATCATTTGTTTTGATTTCTTGTTAAAGCCTCATATATTCCATGAGATGACATTCATAGGATATTGATGGGGTTTGTTATGAATATTTCTGTTAACTAAGCATATTTTCCCAAATCATCTAGTTATTCACCTATCTCTTTGATCCATTGCTTATTTATTTTTCATTCCCTTTTCTTTTCTTCTTTGTGTCCTCTCTTTGTTTCTTTTAAATTTTTGGTTCTCATCCCTAATGGATCTTTGGACATTTATTTTATTAGAACTTCCTTGAATAGATGTATTTTCATCATCATGATTTATTTATGGACTTGTGTTTTGCATGCATCCTCAATAACTTGTAGATCTAGTTCGATGAGATCCATGTTCTATCTGCACTGGGGCATTTGTGTTGTATCCACACCAATGTGTTTTGGATGTATAAAAGAACCAAAGAAAAACATCTGCTAAAACCTCCGCCCACTCACCTCTGCTAGTGACCTCCTTATAAATGGATATTTGGGATCTTTATAGAGGACCATCTGCAAAAACCTTCACTATAGGGTCAATTATTTGTCGGGGTTGAATGAGAAAGTGATAGGTTGTGATTTCTTTCTCCACCATAAAGGCTAAGTATATAAAAATTACTCATTCCTACTAAGGAGTCCATTTGGCTTATGAAATTGTGTTTAGATGTAGAGTTAAGTCAAAGAGCTACTATAGTTCAATATGATAGAAAAACTACTATTTGTTTTGTTATGAACTCAAAATTTCATGTGAAAACAAAGAATATTGATATTCAATACCATGTCATTAGGGACATGTTAGAGGGTGAAAGATGATATCAGGAGAAATTTGACACTTTGCATAATGTTGTAAATGAATTGATGAAACTGATGGGAACATGTATATTGAAGTGGTGTTGTGAACCTATGGGCCTTATGGCCCATAGTAGTTAACTCATAGATCATAGTTTTAAATGCATTGTCCCTTATACTATTAAAACTTATATGACAAGTGGAGAATGTTATGATATTTGTGTCAGAGAATTTTTAGTCCTATAGCAAAAGAAGCAATGATTGTCTAGTAGTAGCATGGAATGAACATTGAGTAATGGCATGAGATAAAGGACGAGTAGTAGTAAGCAATGAATTTTTAGTAGTAGTAGTTGGTCAATTAATTCTTGTTGGTTTTCAACATGTATAATTGGAAAAAACATTAAATGTTTATGGCTTTTCAATGTCTAATTATTGAGTTCTTGGGTTGGAAATATTGCGAGTGAGATTTTAACTTACTAGTATGGTTGGTTAAACATAATTACATATGTAGGAATTCATAATTATAAAGGATGTCTGTGTTTCCAGAGTGGAAAGGCTTGATGCATTCCAATCCCATCTCAGATCATGCTTAGGAGATCATCTTTGAGTGGTAAGACACTCACTGAATCCTAAACATTGATCCATTTATAAATACTAATTTATACTATTATGGTGCTTAAATTTTCCCATAACATTTATGCTATTGAATAATTTTGTTAACATAACTAAGGTTATATCATTTGTCAATTTCTAATTTGTACATTGACTATGCTTTGGAGTGTGGGGTTTTTCTTCCTTAATGGTTTCCCAAGGAAATCATGTTGTTTAATGGGTATACATTGATGTGTTGTTTATCAATACAGCTATGTTTATTTAGTTTTTTGCACATTCTTCTTTCATTGATTAGAATATGCCAACATATTCCTCAACTTTGTTTCCTTTCAAATTCTATAAAGTCACTAAAACTTAATGGAGAACTAAATGACAGATACACTGTAGGGTATTTCTAGCATGTAGAATTTGCACTAAAAATTAATTATTATTGAATTGAATTTCAACATAGATTTTGAATGTTTTCAATAGCAATTGTATGGCCTCTTGTACTTGATCCTCTCTATTTTATGTAGTGATTTAGTTTTTAGTTTTTTTCTTTTCTTTTCTTAACCATGGGAGTTGACAACTAGTGCCAAGCTCGTACTTGCATGACACAAGGTTGTTTTCAATCCGCTACCACTATACCCCTAGGCGCACCAACATTACCCCATGCTCAACACACAAGGCTCTTCGATGTTTGAACCGTGATGTTAGAAGGAGTGTGCACTGTATCACTGATTTCAATCCGTTACCACTATAGCCCTAAGCACACCAACATTACCCCATGCTTGACACACAGGGCTCTTTGATGTTTGAACCCACGATGTTAGAAGAAATATACACCCTAACACTAAAGTTTTTAACTTATAATGATATATACGATTGGAGGTTGTTAAATTTATTATGAATTTACGTTATTTTAACTTATTATAAAAAATTTAAACTATAAGAAATAACAATTTCATTTAGATTGTATTTTTAAAATGCTTAATTAACATTAAAACACATAAACAACTCAAACAACCAAAATATATATATATATATATTAAAAAATAAAAAATTCATTCAAATTGAATTTTGAAAATATTTAATTAATGGAATAAGCATATAAACAACTCAAACAACAACAACCACCCACAAAAACATATGTCTTGTCCTTGAATTTTAAAGTAAATAAATACTTTAAATGACATTATTTTGCCTTTGCCTAATTTTATATTTTTTTAAATTTATAAACGTCTCAATTTTATTGTAGATTATCTCTTTTATATATAATGTATATTATATGAAAACAATTTTGTTTTCTTAAGACTGATTAAACGTGTGCTTGGATCTGGTTTAAAAAAGGATTTATTTTATAAAAAAATTGTAAAGGTCTCTAATATTATTTGAAATTTGTTACTCATTTAAACTTTTATAATTTAAATTTTGATCGCATGCATATATAATATAAAAGATATATTTGTTGTTTCAAAATTTCCAAAACCTAACCATTTTAGTCATGTTGAAACATGTTTTGAATAAACTATTTGAAAAATCATACAAAAGCTTTTGTTCTTTCAAATCATGTGTTTTTGGTTGACAGTAGAAGGTGAGCGAAGATACACGGTGACGTAATGGATTGACATAGAGACTTGATAATTCAAGGATAATGGATCAATAATATAAAGTAAACTATATATAAATTAAAGAATTGATGAAAAAATGGTATAATAAAAATTCTAAAACTATTAACTTAATTTATCGATAAAATATATATATTTCTTTTCCATTTAATAAAAGCTAAAATAAAATTAGAAAAACACACGATAATGTCATGAAATGAGAATGTTTTTTCCGATTTGACATGGAAAATGTAGAAGCCTCCTTTGAAGGCTTTGTCCTTTCTTTATTAAGCCTTAAAAAATGAAGACATTTTGGAAAACAAAAATGAAATATGGCCGCTCATGGAGTTTTTTTTGAAGACAATCTTTTATTATTTTAATTATGGACTTTATTATTTTGAATTATGATAATGTTGGAAGTGTTTTATATAACTTTTTTTTTCCCACAGAAAAAAAATTGTAACTTTATTCAAAATTACATTCCTCATATGATCCACTATCATTTACTAATCAGTGTCCATTACCACAATTTCTTCAGCACATAAATGCTTTACAAAATAGATAATAATTGATTTAGCAATCAAATTATATCCAAACCAAAAAATATCATAAAACAATTAAACTACAATCAACAAAAGTTGTCTGTTGTAAGTTCACAGAAAGTAGTTTTTTCTCTTTACAATCATCAAAGTATATCAACATTGTAATCCTTGATCTTCAAAACTGTACAATCAGCATGAAATCCTTGTTCATGAAAGACTATGAAGTATATATATATCATCTAACTCAGTCTTTATCTTATAATAACATAAGACATCCAAATATTGCAAATACAGCAACAAGTCTCTATTGTCCCCAAATATATCACCAAACATTCAGCTCCATTGAACTTCACAGGTCCATATATCTTCAACAAGAATGCTGTCATCAAAAAATTGACCAAAATAGGTCACTTGCTGTACATATATCCAAAAAAGATGATAAACAAACACTGCCCATTGAACCACATTCAAACCGGCAAATCTTGAGTAATCAAGAAATGTGCCTGCTGGAAACTCGTAGATCACGAGCACCACTAGGAAACCCACAACCACACAGAACATCAAACATATTGTCGAAAACAAAGGCCACCGCCTCTGAAGAAACGTCGTCGCCGCCGCAGAGAGATCCCTAAGGACCAAAAATAACGGGTCGCCACACAAGAGTATATCCATCAATCCAATGTATCACCCAATGCATCCGCAGAAAGACGACTGGTAAAAACCCCACCGCTCGGAAAGGGTAAAAAGAAAATCCAAGCACAAAACCCAATCTACAGAGCTTGGAAGCCCCAAAGCATCACAAGAGGAAACTGCATAGCCCCACCAACCATCCAACCAAGATGATATTGCTCGAGCAGGAAGAACATATGGCGGCCAAGCAAGATATAAGGAGCTAGATCTAGAAAGATCCAAGATCCACAAAAGTTAAAGAACAAACCCTTGAGAATGAACAAAAAAGATGAGGATGCGACCACCAAAGCCGAGGTGGGACGCACACAGAAGGAACTAGAGACCCATAGACCTGTCATTCTGTGTCTGCAAGCCGTTTAGCAGTGACCGCATCCAGGAATCGCCACAAACCCATGATCATTGACCACCCAGCCAGAAATTCAACTTCGATAGTTCAAGATCGAGAGCCGAAGCCCTCGACCCCGGTTCTTGGAGCTCCTATGTCGTTGTGAAAAACCGTGCTTTGGCCGTCATATAACTTGTACTACTATAGTGGAGTAGGTAATGAATGATGAGCAAATACACAGAATAATTGTTTGAACAATGCCATAGGACAAAGCTATAGATAATGAATGGTGGGTGGCAACAAACCAATCAATTGTTTATCATATAAATTTGAAAATAAATAAATATTTTTGGTTTGTTATGTTTATTTATTGGATATTTAAGTCTAAGTAATTTTTTAATCTACTATTATATTATAAATTTCTCCAAAACTTTATATTACGAGCACAACTTGTTGGAGTATTGGTACAATTGCATGGTATAACCGCTGCACCTCTCGGAATATAAAAATGTGGACTAATCCCCACTCCTAATAATTGGGATTTGTGTTTGGTTTCAAATGTTCATCAACATCTATAGGTTTTGGTGTAATGACAAACCTTACATGGTATCAGAGCATTTATGCAAAGTCGCTTCCGTTGATGATCTAGATCTTGAACTGGTGGTGCTGAAGCTTTGAAAGGGTTTCCGTTTCTGAATTTTTTGTGCATTTTTGGGTTGTGGGAGGTGTTCCATTGCATCTGGAGCATTGTTTCCATTGGGAAATAGTTTTCATTTGATTGAAAAATGTTTATGTTTGCCCCAATACAACTATTTCATCAGATTTGAAGGTATAATGTTACAATGACGTTTTTTTAAAATCTTTTTAAATAATTTCTCATATTTTATCACTTTTTGTTATCAGATCTAGCTTTTGTTTTGGTTTAAGATTGTTGTCTTCCCTATCTGCGTATGCACTTTGTCGTGCACCTTGCGCGATCGTGACAAATCAGAAACAGAAAGAAAATGGTTTTTCTCTATTGCGTATGCTCTTTGTCGTGCACCTTGTGCGATTGCGGTAAATCAGAAACAGTCAGAAAACCCAGACAATCTGGGCAAGATAACGTGTACTAATCCCAAAAGTGTGGCAATTTTTTTTTTGTTTTTTGGTTTATGTGAAGTGATTTGAGGGAAAAGAAGCAAGAAATCACTTTGAGACAGAAGAGAAAAAAAAAACCTACCTCCTCATCTTTTATGTACCTTTTAATATTGGCTCACTTGGTTAAAAGTTGTTTTATTAATTAAAAGGTCTTGAACTTAAGCCTTGCTAGTTACTTTTTCTAAAAGTGCATGCAATTTCTATTTTTAAGTTACTTTATTGTAAAAGTGCATCTCACTTAATTATAAAAGCAAGTCACTTAAAGTCATTTAGTTTTTTGCCGCAATATTTGAAGTAACTTCCTTGCAAAAGTGAATTCACTTATTTTACAAAAGTGATTCATATAAAACATCTTTCTTGTAAAGTGAGTTTAAAAGGTTAATCTTGGGAAGAGGGGGGTAGTTTTTTTTTAGTTGGTCAATCCTCTATCTGCCACGTCATTCTTGGGGTCATCTTTTTCATCCAAAGTCAGTTTTCAGTGCTGTTTTTTTTTAAACCTATTTTTTCAAGCTCTTTGCATCCATACCATTGGTTTATGTTTTTACAACCTTTATTTTACAGTATGGATGCCCCTTGTGATATTCTACTTACCAGTTCCAACTATTTCTCCTAGAAATATTGTATGGAGGATGTCCTACGAAGTAGGGGACTTTACAGAATTACCTCAGGGAAAGAAAAAGAACCCACTGATGATGATAACAAATCGAATGGGAAAATAAATGAGATGAAGCTCGTGGATTGATTGGGATGTCAATCTCTACTGATTTGTGATTCCACCTATCTGGAATTAATGAACCAAATAAAGCTTGAGAAAAGTTGGAAGCTGTGTTTGGTAAACACAATGAAATTCGAGGTCATCAACTCAAAAATGAGTTCATTTCATTAAATCCCCATGATTTCTCTGCATTCAAGATTATTTATCTAAGTACAAAACTCTTAGACTCTTATGTGTAGAATGCACAATTAAAAGGAAAGACAACCAATGCATTTATCATATTCTTTCCAAACTTGGACCTATTCTTTTTTTGTATTTACTTTCTACTCCATAAAAGAATCCTTGGATCCAACTAGTTATATAGAGCCTAGTCTTGAATCCTTTTGTGATTCCTTGATTAGAGAGAAAGATAAGCTCATACATCTTGGAATGATTAGCAATGACGATACATCTGGGAAAGCCTTACTTGCCCAACAGAAAGAAAAGTCCAAGCCTCCCAAGAATCAAAATTCTCGTAATAATAAGCCGAACAAGGGTCCCAAACCCTCTTAGTTATCTCATTCTTTCAAAAATGAAAAAGGAGCCAAGCCAAAAGGTAAAAAGATTGGGCGTCATTGCAACTATTGCGGGAAAGATAATCATAATGAATCTAAATGTTTCAAGAAGATGGCAGTCTTGGAAGCAACAATGAAGAAGCACCACATCGGCCTTGATTCATTTTCATAATCTACCTCTCATAGACATGCACTTTATGCTTTTTTTTTTCTTATACTGTTGTTACCATAAATACTCACCTTTTGTGAATAGAAGATGTTTCCCTAGCTTGAAACACTCAGTACTAGAACAAAGCAGTCATAACATAAAAGAAATTTCCCTAAGATGATAAAAATTTCTTGAATAAAATACTCTTTTACATCTCATAGGTTGTAAAAGGCTGATCTTTAGAGTGTCTGATCTTCACAGATATCTTGCAAGATATAGAACAAACAACACACACACTAGATCAGTGTAACAAGCTAGCCTTTAATATTATGTTAATGACCAAGGAATTCAACAATAAAAAAAGTGAGTCAAACACAATGATGTTTATGGGAAAGAAAACTTTATTTGCATTAATAAAATGGAGAGAGAGAGCATACAACCTAATCCTTGGTGTTGAGAAACCCTTCTCAAGTGAACCTTGCATCAAAGCCTCAAGCTTTCCTACCAATTGCTCACTAGTCTTGGTTGAATTTGGCCAGAGTTTAGATACTACAATGATGGATCTCGAGCTCCAGGTGGTCCTGAACCTTAGGGATGAGGCTCTACGAAGTCAATATTCGAGAAGTCTCTCGAAGCTTCTCCTTTTTCCTTTAAAACTCAAGCACAACTCTTTGTCCAAGGAGACCGAGTGTTACTAGGGGAGCAACACTCATTGCATAAAGGAAACTAGAGGTGGCACCACTTACTACTCAAAGCACAAGAGAGTTACTAACATAGGTACCAAACCTTGACCACCTAGAAAGTGCGGTAGTGGAAAAAAGTATAAAATCACTGATCCTTTACCATTTTTAACTTCAAAACTTGAGGATTTAGGGAAAACACTGACATTTTGATCTCATTACATGATGTTGACGTGAAATGTGTGTAACAGAATACCTCCCAAAGGATAAGGCTAGAGGGATAGGATAGGTGAAGGATTTGTAGGAACAAGTTATCACTTGGAAGCAAGAGTCCACTGATTAGAGATATGAAACAACCAAGCTCTTTCTGTAGTACATTTACACTTTGATATATGCCCATATGACTCACAACATGTCTGCTGACTAATACATTGTAGATCCATGTGAGACATAAATAGTAATGGCTACTAGAATACATAGATCCATGCGAAAAAGACTCAAATTTGGACATAGCTACAAGAAATACAATGTATATTTATATCATACATATGCAAATTTGAGCACAACCATGGCCATGCAAATGTGGATCCATGCTATGACTCATACTAATACTCCATCGCAACCTAGGAAAGCAATGATCGCTTAAACACACACCCATGGTCTTTGTCTCATCTTCAACAAAGTACATGTCATGTTCCCATTTTGACAGCGCCATGAAGTAGATCAAACCCCATGGATCCCAATGACAAATTGAATTAAATAATTAATGAGGGGTTAGTATGAGGCAATTAATTAATTAGGAGTGTGTATTTAAATTTATCCATAGTTTCTACCCACTTGGAATAAACAATTATGGAGCATTTAATATTATTGGTGCAATGAATATTTTTATTTGTTATGTTGAATAAATGGATAAATTGGCCCACCAATTTGAATTAGTGGATGAGGTTTGAGGAATTACTTGGAGTAGAATTCAAGTAAATACTAGAGTCCAAAAATGATGCCAAAAATGAGAAAAGAGGAATATTTCAGGAAAAGCAGCATAAATCCAGAAAGCAAGATAAAATAGGAAAAGAAGGAAAGTATGAAAAACATGAAAGTTTAGAAAATAAGGAAAGTCAGAAAAATAGGAAAAATAAGGAAAGCCAAAGAAAAACAAGGAAAGTATGTCCACTCATGGGTGACCTATTCTCATAGGTCACCAAGCCAAGTAACTTGCTCAACAGGTCAACATTAATTCTATAAAAGAATTATTCCAACTCCCTTTCACATATTTTTCTAGTTTGGTTGATGATTTTATTGCTTGATACTATGTGACGATTATTTCCTGAGTGATGAACCTCAGAGCCCTGGGAGATGAGCCCTAGACCTTCACTTCCCCTCTCCTTCAATCCTCTTCTCTTTTATTGCAGGTGTGAAGCGCTTGAGTTCAGCCATTAAATTAATCTCAGATTTATTTTCATCCTCCATCACATTTAGGTCGAGCTCCAGTGAATCCCGTGCTTGACCTATGCTCTCAGCCCTTCCCGTGTCATGTTTTGGGCCTCCTGCCTATCATTGGGATACTCTTTATGTAATGGTCAGTGATTATTTTAATATCTGATATATGCTACTGATAAATACTGTATTTCTCTTTGTGGAGTCGAAATACTACTTTCCATTAAGTCTGCATACTCAGTTTTAGATGTAAAAGCTTAACTAGTCACCAAAATGAGGGATTTGAGCCTCCTACTGTAATAATAACTAAGTCTTTCTCATGAGAATGAGATTGAATGGTATGATATAATGTAATATGATGTAATAGACTCTTACAAATTAAATTATCAGCTCTGATACGCTTCTGTTCCAAATTTCAAGCTTATTTGCACACCCCTGCTATATTACTAGCTAATTTTGACTAGTCTAGCTGTTATTTAAATTCAAAGAGTTATACTCAATAATTTTTGGTTCTGTAAGTTGCTGCATATCACTAACAGAGATACCTATCCATCCATTACCCCTTATCAGATATTCGTTGAATCCGTATTGGTTTTTGGGATACAACATTGCGTAGGATTTTACGAGGCTAAAATTGCAAAAAAAGACCCAAGTTCTTCCAAAAATGCCCGAAACCTTTCGAACCTGATACAAAATATCCAAAAAAATTATTCTTTTATATTAAAGCTTGACCAACCCTCTGCAAGTTTCCAAAATCCCATGGTTGAAAAAGACTAAACTACTCTTCTTAGTTTCACGGTTTGGCTGCCGAGAAGCGTGGAAGTAGGTTCTCACATAGCAGATTCTGAAACCTAAATGGCACCATATCTAAATGTGCTAGGGAAGAGGAAATTTTCTGTCTGAAATATTTTTTTTTGCTTCCCACTTCTCTCTCCCTTTGTCTACAATTTATCCCAGTGAAATACCTTAATTTCCCAGTCAGCAGTTTACTGAATGTTTGCAAGAGTATTAGCAGAAATTTAATGTAAAAATTGCAGCAAGTTAATATTCTGATCTGTACATCAGATCAGGGATGTTACTATGGTATCAGAGCACTTTCCTTGGCTCAGCCTTTGGAAAGTAACTCTCATTGGAAAAGTAGCTTAACAATATCTTCAAGTTGCAGTTGTGGAATTAGTTCCAGACATGGAAGATTTAGACTTTGAGTTGTATGAGGAAGAAGAGAATTCAAAAATGGATGATACAGAAGATTTAATAATTTTGATGCAAAGAACGTTGAAAGGGCTAAAATATGTATCTCAAAGCATCATCCAATCAGATCAAGACACTAGAGAATTCCTTGCCAAGCAGTTGTCAAGCAAACATGGAGAAGGGAGTAGTAGTGTCTCTCAGCATGAAGGAAATAAAGTTGGAGAGTCTATGTTTTCAAAAAAATTAACACATGTAGGTTCTTTGAATACCAAGAATCCATCAATAAAGGAACTATGTTGTTCCACTTCTCAAAGTAAAAGGGAATAAAAGAGGACCAAAAGTGAATATTCATTAGAGCCATCTGCACATGGTTTCTTTGAGAAATTATTTGGGTTTTCCCGAAAGAGAGATCCATGTATTTGCAGAATCCATGAGGATGTTGAGTCACCAAGTCCTCTAAAATAAGGATATGAAGACTATCCATGCACAACTAAATATCTGACAATCCAACATCTAGTTGTTGGTAACATGGAAGGTGAGATGACTCCAAATTTCTTTGTGGTTGATTTCAAGATAAGTGCAGAAGAGATGGGGCAGATTGATGATGGTGAGAATTTTTTTGGATCTGATACAAAATAGAAACATGATTCAAGTTTACAGTCACCCCTTGAGCCTCACAAGGAAGCACAAATTGAGCACATCTCAGTAGGGTGTGAAGCAAAGAAATGGGTGGGGGAACAAACCATCATAATTCCACCACATAAGGAGGAGAACATCACACATGGCGAGTTAGTAAATTCTGATTTTTATGTGTCATTGTGTAAATATGATATGGCATCCACTTCCAGTGAAGATTTTAGAATGGTTGAGCCCCCTAGTGATGAGGTTCAGAATTCTGGTGTCAAAAATGAATGCAGTATGAAGGATGAAACTTTGAGAGAATATATTTCTGGTGCACCAAGGATGAATGAGCACTCAAGTTGCAGCCCACATTATGTTGTTAAGGACTTAAAAGATGAATATATTGCAGCAACAACATATGGATCATATTTCAAAACCTTGAGTGCACTGCATGAAACTGATCTGGTCATGGAAAATGAAGAGGAGCGACATCTACAAGAACCTCATATTCTTGAAGGGTCATTGAAGATGCATGGACAGAAGATCCAAGAGGCCCTGAAAATTCTACATGACACACATGCTTCAGTTCCAAATATGTGTTGGGAATCTTCTTTAAGGGAAGACCAATATTCCTTTGAAGCCATGGAGAATATCCAGAAATCAATGTCCACAATCAAAGGTAATTTCTCACAATTGCTTTCAGATAAAAATGACATGTTTGAGCTTGTTGAGTTACCGCGGGAAGAATCACTGCATGCTGAAGAAAGTTTTTGCATATATGAATAGGAGAACTACAAGCTCAAAGGTGATTTGTTGGTCACCCAAGATTCTTTGAGATACACTCAAAGTTCCCTCTTAGAATCACAAATGAAGATAGAAAAATTCCAACAAGAGTGGCAAGAATTGACTGAATCCTCAATCTTTCCTGAGAGTCATCCCTTTTGGGTAAATGGCATAAAAAAGTCCATGGAGGAACCTCATGAGTGGGTGGACCATGAGGAGAATTCTATTTGGTATGTGCTTGAAGAGTGTGCAAAACAGTTTGATGAGAACCAAGCACTTGATTTCTTTCCAAGGAAACTTGAGTTGTTTCTTGAAGACAATCACTCTCCCATGTAAGAGTGGGATGATAGCACCCAATTCATTCCAGCCAATAAGGAAAAATTTGCAGCCATAAGTGTGATTAATGAAGGTTGCAGAAATACAAAGAAGGCTCAAAGTTCCTTCCCACATGTCCTAGATTCAGCAACACCAATGGGGAATGAACAATGGGTGAAGAAATTTTTCTGGTTTGTGTCACATGCACAACAGGGGGATCATGATTTGTCCCCATGGGAGATATATCCTATTGCAGAAGAGATGGCTGATTATAGATCATATAAATTAGTAAGAAATATCTCTGATTCATTCACTAGATGGTTGGATAGAGGAATCACTGAAGAGGAAAATCTGGAAGGTAAAAGTTTTATGTCTTGTTGCAAGAAAATTGTTTTTAATATTGCTGATTTTTCTATGATTTACAAACAGCATACAAGGCGTGTGTGTGCAACCACTTTTGACAAGAAGGCATCGGATCTACACTTACCTTCAATGTGTGGGTCAATTGATGGAGTTTTGCACCCTTGGATCAATGGCAGAGAGTTGAGCCATTGGATGAAGAGGGGAGTACCTGTTAAGTTCCATAGAGACCATGATACCTCGTTATTTGAGGGAAACATGAACATGATTGATTTTGATACAACTTACTCTCTTTTGGAGAAACATTTTAGGACATGGGATCCTCACCCTTGTCACTTGAGTTTCATGGATAATGCACTTGTTCCTTGTGTGCATTGGTCACATGAGAAATTTTCAGTTGGAATGGAAAGACTAATGGAATTGTGGCCTCAATTTTTGGAGGAATATTTGGGGATGTATAGTCTTTCTTTCATTCATCCCTACATTGGAGAGTTGCATATATTGATTGAGGGGCCCTCAAAGCTTCAATTTTGCATTAGAAAGGATGATTTTCCAATATGGTGGTATGATGTTTTCATATTTCCCAACATTTCATATGATGTTGCTTTTTTCTTGTTACTAATGTTTGGGGAAATGTAGCATTAACAGTGGGATCCAGGCACTCTTTTGCTTAACAGATTTTGTTGGATGGTATTCCTATCCATGGGGGTGCCATTCAGGCAATGGGATCCTGGCATTGTTTGTCCTTAGAGAATTTGTTTGCGTGTTGGCATGATGGAGCAAGCCAATCCTCTTTCGCACCGGTTCATCTATGTTGCACTTGGTTTCAGTTTCCCACATAGGGAACACCTCCTTGGATGGACTTATAGTTTAAATAGTAGTGGTATATTTGCATTTATGATATTCTTATGGGATGTTGGCACATGTTCCAGTTACTTCACTTGGATAGAAGTAGGAATGTTTAGTTACAGATGTAGAAAATATTTTCTTGGAGAGAGGATTATGATCAGAGTAGTGCAACAAAAGCATGGTGGACCTCTTCGGATACTTTGCTTGAGGACAAGCAATCTTGGGAAGGGAGGACTGTCATGTTCCCATTTTGACAGCACCATGAAGTAGATCGAACCCCATGGATCCTAGTGACATATTGAATTAAATAATTAATGAGGGGTTAATATGAAGCAATTAATTAATTAGGAGTGTGCATTTAAATTTATCCATAGTTTCTACCCACCTGGAATAAATAATTATGGAGCATTTAATATTATTGGTGCAATTAATATTTTTATTTATTATGCTGAATAAATCAATAAATTGGCCCACCTATTCGAATTAGTGGATAAGGTTGGATGAATTACATGGAGTAGAAGTCAAGTAAACACTAGAGTCTAGAATTGATGCCAAAAATGAGAAAAGAGAAATATTTTAGGAAAAGCAACATAAATCCATAAAGTAGGATAAAATAGGAAAGCCAAAGCAAAGCAAAATAAGGAAAGTATGTCCACTCATGGGTGACCTATTCTCATAGGTCACCAAGCCAAGTAACTTGCTCGACAGGTCAACATTAATTCTATAAAAGAAGTATTCCAAATCCCTTTCACATCTTTTGCTATTTTAGTTGATGATTTGATTTTTTGATGCTATGTGAGCATTATTTCCGGAGTGATGAACCTCAGAGCCCTAGGGGATGAGCCCCAGACCTTCACTTCCCTTCTCCTTTAGTCCTCTTCTCTTCTATTCCAGGTGTGGAGTGCTTGAGTTCATCCATTGAAGTAGTCTCAGAGTTATTTTCAGCCTCCATCACGTTCAGGTCGAGCTCCAGGGAATCCCATGCTTCACCTATGCTCTCAATCCTTCCTAGGTCATGTTTTGGGCCTCCTACCTATCATTGTGAGACTATTGATGTCATGGAAAGTGATTATTTTAATCTCTGATATATGATACTGATAAATACTGTATTTCTCTCTGTGAATTCGAAATACTACTGTCCATTAAGTCTGCATACTTAGTTTTAGATGTAAAAGATTAACTAGTCACGAAAATGAGGGATTTGAACCTCCTACTGTAATAATAACTGAGTATTTCCCATGAGAATGAGATTGTTTGGTCTGATATGATGTAATAGACTCTTCCAAACTAAATTATCAGGTCTGATACGCTGCTGTTCCAAATTTCAAGCTTATTTGCACACCCCTGCTAGATTACTAGCTAATTTTGACTAGTATAGTTGTTATTTAAATTCAGAGAGTTATAATCAGTAATTTTTGGTTCTGAATGTTCCTGCATATCACTGACATACATACCTATCCATAAATTACCCTTTATCATATATTTGTTGAATCCGTACTGGGTTTTGGGATCCTATATTGCGTAGGATTCCACTAGGACAAAATTGCCAAAAAACCCCAAGTTCTTCCAAAAATCCCAAGAACATTTTGGACCTGATACAAACTATCCAAAACCCTTTATTATGTTATATTAAGGCTTTACCAACCCTCTTCAAGTTTCCAAAATCCACTGGTTGTAAAATACTAAACTACTCTTCCTAGTTTCACGGTTTGGCTGCCCAAAAGCGTGGAAGTAGGTTTCCGCATAGTGGATTCTGAAACCTAAATGGAACCAGATCTAAATGTGTTAGGGAAGAGGAAATTATCTGTCTGAAATATCTCTATTTTCTTCCCACTTCACTCTCCCTTTGTCTGCAATTTATCCCAGTGAAATACCTTAATTTCCTAGTCAGCAATTTACTGAATGTTTGCAAGAGTATTAGCAGAAATTTAATTTAAAAATTGTAGCGAGTTAATATTCTGATATGTACACCAGATCAGTGATATTACATAAAATTATATCCATGCGAATACATGTCTTAAATTTGATCATGGTAGAAACCACTTGATTACCAGTCAATGATGAAAACCGTTAACAAGTGCGAGGGAGATGATCACCATTAATGTCGATGATTCCCAAGGTACACCAATACATTCCTACGAATGTGAATAAATGATTTGATGTCGAACACTTGGTTGAGTATTTCAATCAAATGTCAATGATGTGAACCTATTGTCGAAATCAAGGAAATCTGTCATTGATGTATACAGATCTCAAGGTACTGCTTTGTTTCTAAGACTAATTCTTGGATGATGAGTTGAAGTCGACAGGAATAGTCTCATCGAAGGAGGGACATGATAAATACCACATCAATGACATGAAACTCAGAACAAACATATAGAATTTTAGTATGAAGTAACCATGGGACTAACTCGAAGGTAATTGACACAAAAGTAGTTTTGACTGCAGATGCAAACTCTCAACATAATTTTCCTTTGAACATAGGGTGGCATGACCGAAGACTTGGCATCATTGACTCAAGGAGATGGATACTAGATCATAATGTGATGATGGACGATGCATTATTTGAAAGACTCAATGGAGTGACATGGCTCATGAAAGTGGATAGAATCAGAAGCAAGATGAATACCCAACTTACTAAATGAAAACTAGACAGGTGTCATGTTCAAAGGTGACTAAAAACTTCCATTATTGTAAATTAAATATGGTTCCATTCCCTTACTTTCTCGATCATGTTTGATGAATTCCTATTTTTTTGTTTTTACGAGTTCAAAGAGGGAAACAAACACTCATTGAAGCTTATTGTGAGATAAGTCCATTCTCATATTTTTTTGAACCTAAGAAAGGATGGGTTTGTTCCCAAAAGAGGGTCTCTCAGTGTTTAGTTTAATGAGTCCATTGAAAGTAAACTCAGTGTTGTTCATTTTTAAAGAGTCTAAACGAAATGAAAGAATACTCTAAAGTGTCCTTTTTTGTATAATTTAGCCTTCGACGCCCAAAAAAGTATAAAATGATACACTGGAGAACTCTTCTAGTCAACGACTAGAGTTTACCTTTTTCGTAACTTAGTTAATACAAACTGAAAAAGGGATAAACTACCATAAAAAAGATGACTCTTTAGGTGTTTTTACGAGCGTGAAGAAGACAAGTTCGCTCAACGATATTTTCAAATTTTAAGAGTCTAGAAAGAGATTAAAGAGGACTCTATTAGGGTTTCTTTTTTGTAAAAAGGGTTTAACGATTCCGAAAAAGATAAAAAATTTAACTCAAAAACTCAGTACTAGGTTTAACGAGCACGTCCAAAGTTTTGAAATAGCGCTCGAAAGATTTTTCCAATTTGTACGAGAAGGAAAAAGTCAAAAAGAGACTCTTTCATATCCGAAAAATATTACTTCTCCATGCCATGCAGTCTTCAAAAATACTATTAGGCCTTCTGTTTTTTTAAATAAAATTGAACATTATATGACCAAACTAGGGTAAAAATTAATGAAATAATTACAAAATAAATAAAAAATAGTTAATAAAACATGGTAAAAGGTTAAAAAACATTTACCATTTGATTTTTACCTAATCGGAGAGAAAAAGAGCCATTTGGAGTGCGAATTTGAAACTTGGATTGCAAAGCCTAAAATCAACCATTTTCTTAACCGTATGAACCAGGTAATTCTATAACTCATTTGTAACATTTTCATGGTTTTGAATTTCAATTTTGATGCATTTTTAGGGTTTTACGACAATTATTCGAAGGGAAAATGCATTTTGCGAGAACCGCACTTTTCCCTTTCGGGAACAACAATGCTCTAGTGAGATGACATCTTTCCTTGAAGGAAAAAGCAGTGGCACCACTATGTCCTAACATGTAAATAATGGTGCCGTAGAATGCCCTTGAACACTCTAAAAATAATCCAAATTCTTAATTTTAAAGGATTTTGAATGATTGGGTATGACTTGTCGACCTAATCTACCTCCTAGTCCCAACCTGAGGTTCAACAAAAACACAATACCAACAAAAAACCCAACACATCGGCCCGACAGAGTAAGCCCAGTCGGCAACACCCACAAGGTAGGCGCAATCTCACCCGATATATCTTAATATGTAACTGCCAAAACCATGTTTCTGCAGTTGGCGAGGGAATATAGTCTTTTGGTGCGTAGCCAAGGTGCTCGATAGAGACAGAAGGATGGAGTCTATTACTATGCAAAAAACATGCAACTATGTGTCACAACATGCACATGACACAACCTTGTCCTTAACCACTTAACAACTAGCGCAACTATGTGACACAACTGATTTCTTATACATGACTGACAGTGTGCGACTTATATTGTAACTCATCAGCTAATCAAGAAACCATACATAACATGTTGATTATGCATTAACATTCATTCATTCCTTAACTGATCAATAATATTATAGCATACGTTCAACAACAATCATAAACTATGAAAAGTAAGCAAACATTCACATAACATCCAATATCCACAACATTCATTCATTCGAAAAATGAAATAATGTGGAAACCCATCTGGGAAAAACCACCAAGATGCTCTTCATATGGCATGAGAAATGGTTATAGCACCTTGTAGTCTGCAAGTTGCAGACTGTTATTAAGATATGTCTTTCTAACTCAATCTTCTTGCTCTCATGCCCTTTGATTTATTGCTTCTATCTACTCGTACTGATCTACAAACAGCTTGGATTGACTCTTCTACTAGCGGTATGTGCACTCAGCTACAAGATCCACGACTCAACAACCCTCTACTTCTACTAGAATCCTCTTTTGTGTCAACCATAAACTACTAACTGAAGCTAACTCCCTTACCAAACCCTTATACAGAGCGAGTTCTTCCTATTTATAACATTTACAAGACCACCCAAGGTTGACTGATTCCTACTCAGTTATTACAAACGCAAGTAGCTACAAAATATATGTAATTATATTAATGCCAGGCCAAACTGGCCGCAAAATTCCTGTATGGCATTAACCTCAACCATAACTAGCCGCAGAAACATCCTTCATCCTTCTATACTGGTCATAACTAGCCACAAAATTGTCCTTGGTTTTCTACTGGTTTGTCCTTCTACAGTCTTTTGTCAGTTTGTATCTGTTCTACTTTAACTCTTATACCTGCCTCTTCCACCTACTTGAATCTTCCTTTCCTCATTGCAGCTATCCTTTTCTTTCTTTTCCTCCTTTGCGCACCCACTTTTCCTCTTGCGCTTTCACATTGGATTATTCCTTGTACACTTTTCCTGGCCCAATAGGCCCCTAACACTCACATGTGGCCCATCCCGAGCCACTAAGAAAAATTAATACCTCCGCAAAAATTGTGAATGCTCACAACTTAAGCCTCCAACTTCGGCTCAGGCTCAGGTTGCACTGCAGGGCCAACCTTGTCCTGAAATTCCATCACAATTTGTTGCACCTTGGAAACTTCCTCTGTTATTTCTTCCGCCTGCTTGGCCAAATGCTCCACACGGTTGAAACTAATGTGTTCTGATGGTCCTGCCTCTAATGACTACACGATGTGTTGAATTTTCTATTGCCCAGGATGAATAAGCCCTGTAACTTGTGCTGCTTTTGACTAGTGCGCAACTACTTCCTCATTCCTAGTCCGCTTTTGGTCATGCAGATCCTGGACTTCCTCCTGAAGCTTCTTGATCTCAGCCATTTTTGTCACCTTATCTTTAAACGACGGCTTCTTCATCTCTGCCTTTGTCGCAGTGATTTTCTCATCATCTTGCCGTGCATTCTCCTTGATCTTTTCCTTAGTTTCATTCTCCATGAGTGCTTACCATTTAGTGGAAACAACTTCCACTGCCTTAGTGCAGAGTTTTTCTTCTTTTCTTATCCACACCATAGCTACAAATGCTACTTTGCGTCGCTCTTCAAGCACCTCAGGAGGTGTGCTTGGTACCTACTTAGCCTGAAGCTCCTCAACTTGCGACATTCGAGCAACCTTAGCAGCTGAATCCTCATCTTCTTGAACTGCTTCCAGTGGGAACTCCACGACTGCGCCTTTGATGGGTTTAGCAAGTGCAACATGGATTTGTTCGTGCGCCACAATTTCTTGTTCTTTCTCTCTAAGGAGGGTATTGCTTGCGACCACCTTCATTTTCTACTTAGTCGCCTGATATGCGACTGCATTTTCTCTAAGCCGGACCTCGGTCACAGCCACCTGCTGGACAACATAGACTTCAACCAATGTGTTTTTAGAGAAGACAATGGTCAATGTCTTGAAAACCTGGACCATGTCATCATTGTCAGGCGTTCTCATCTCCATTACTCATCCCTGGATTTCTATTTTGATCGGCGGCACCAACTCTAGTGTGACTAATGGGATACTGGGATCCACTCCATAAGTCTCAGCCTTGACGATGGATTTGAATTCATTTACAACCTCTATCAATTGATTGACATGTTTAGCCAGTTCAGCAGTTAGTCGCAAATTTTTCTTACTTACCCCTCTTAAGTTGGACTTTGCAACCTCTACAATGCAATCAGATAATAATTTTATGTCCTCCTTGGCTAAGCTAACTATGTTAGCTAATTTGTTTGCTTTCCTCTTCTTGCGCGGATGCTATTGTGCCTCTTCTCTGGAATTCTTTACCTCTTCATTACTAGGAGTACCGTCTAAATCATTATCCCTATCCTCATCATCATCATCCTTGTTCTGCTCACTACCATCATCATCAGATTTCAGTGTCTGATTGCCTTGTTCGTCGCCTCCTCGATTTTATTCTTGTTGTTCTTGGTAATCTCTGTCACCATTCCCTTGGCCATTCTACACATAAGGGCTTGCACCGATGTTTCCACCTTGGTTAAGTAGCTGGTCTTCTTGGTTTCCTCCATCAGGAATCGACTCTACTAGTGGGTCATGCCATTCTTCTAGCCATTCCTAGACAATTGCGCCCACATCATCAGTAGTGATCATAAACCCTACCCGATGGGCTTGCTTGGTTAGGTTGTTCATTGGCTTCAAAGTAGTTTTATGCACATTGGCCTGGAATTTTATAAATGTCGCGTATTTGTGCACCATCACAACCGTTACTTTTTGGAACCTCTTGATAACATCGCGTAGTGCCTCGGCATGTAGGAAGAACTCGATAGTGCACTCAGTCAACCTCATCTTGTGCAACATCTTGCAAGATAGGATTTGGGATGCAAACCTTACCCTACTGTCCTCTATGGGGCCAATGAGGAATCCCCTAACCACATGTCGAAGCTTATATTTCTGCTTCATTTTGGACGTATCCGTGTTCTGGTGCAAATATGGCGCTGGGTATTTTCCAGTATTTGGAAGGCCTATTACTGATGAGATGAGCTCGTCGTCGACTGTGTAGGATTGATCGAGCCACAAAAAACCCCTATGAAAACAGACAAGGAGTTGTTTCACATATGCATTGACCTACAAGCTGTGGCCTAAGTGCAGTATGTGTAGTAAGTTCAACAATCCTGCGCGGTCGACACCGCTGGCCCACTCCATTGGTACTAAGAGATGGGGATCAGTTGGTTTGTCTTGAATCGTAAGCATATAGTTTTTCCTCTCCAAGCCCTCCTGCTTGCGGGTGTCGGCATCTTCAAATGACAACATGTCTATCGTTGGAACTATGTCCTTCAAGAGGGGCATGTTGTTAGGGATCCTGTGCGTTACTAAGCTGGTGTGCGCTTTCTTTGGGAGCATCACCCTCTTTGCATTGAATTTCCTTGCCTGAACATACTGGGGAAATATTTCTTCCTCCCCGGTGGTGTCAGCGTCTTGGGGAGGTGAGTCTGATGTATCTTCCTCTATCGGGTCCTCCTTAGGGATATCCGCAATCATCCTTAGCCTTGCGTTTCTTTGATAGTGGGGGCCTGAATGACTGTCCAGTCGTTCTCTCTCTAGGATGTCTTGGTGGTACAACTGGTTGTGGACCTCCAACTGGTGGGTTCTAAACAGGGTTCGGCGCATGGCTCGAACTAGGGGGTGGAACAGGGGTCAAACCGACTGTAGGGACTGGTGGCTTCCTTGGTCGTGCCATTGCTTTGAGTTCTATTTCTTGATCGGGTTGTTGTACCTCAGGTGATTCAATTTATTCCTCAATTGGGCACGCCGACTCAATGGTTATGTCGAACAAATCACTAGTACTATATATCTCTATAACCATGGGTTTTGGCTCGCTCACTGTTACAGGTTTCAGCTCTGGTTCTCTCGTCTCTAGTTCTCTCTTCACAGGTGCAAGTAAAGTGGAGCTTGATGACGAAGCCTGTTTTTATATGTGCCTACACATCCTACAGTCATCACTTGATGGGAGGCTGAGGTCTTATCGATCATGTGTCTTGCTTGGCCGACGCGTTCCTAATCAATTCAATTACTCGAGTTGTGAGTTGTACCTGTCAGGGAAGTTATGACAGTTTATGAAGAGGACGACTAATGGGACCAAAAAGGATGATGTCATCCTCCTCGTATCTCTTCAAATTAATGACACTTAGCTGTCATGGCCGCCTCGGTCTTTGCCGAATATTTTCACTTTAATGTTGGCCAGCCTGTCATTCCCACTTTTTCCTGCACCTTGCCTAGTTTTGGCACAGATGGGCAACAAAATAGTTTCCTTGCGTTCTTTTCTCTCTTTTTTTTTTTAACTAGACATGCCGTAACCATCATAGTAAGGTTTTAGGTGACTGTCGTTCACCATACCCACGATGTATGTTCTATCTAGTTTCTGCAGTTTTACTGCACCCGCGCAAGTGATGTGCGCAATTGTATATGGCCCTAGCCAATGCATTTTCAACTTTTCTGGATGTTTGAAAAATTTGTTGTCATACAACAACACAAGTCCTCCAACTGTGAATGGCTTAACCCGAATGTGGCGATCATTCCATGCTTTCTGTCTTTGTTTCTCAACAGTCTGATGGAATCCTACGATGAAGCATTCCTCTTCCATCTGAATGAGTTGTGACAAACTTTGCTCGATAAAATCTTCGTCGGTCATCTCCATTAGTGCAACATCCTTAGGCTCAGAAAAATATACTCTATTTGCACAACAACTTCCTGGTCGTACACTAGTTTGAATGGGGTGTGCCCTGTCAATCGATTGCAAGTTGTGCGATACACCCACAACAGAACTGACACTTTTTGATCCCAGTCATCTCGGCGCACGTTGCATACTTTGGTTAATGCATTCTCCAGAATATTGTTGAAAGCTTCAACCGTTCCATTCACCTAAGGATGATAAGGTGGCGTCTTCTTATGCTGCATCTGGAACTCTACAGTAAGCTCAACAATCATTTTGTTAACAAAATGTGTACCTTGGTCGATGAGTATAATTTTTGTACAGCCAAATCTTGTCACAACGTTTTTAAATAGAAACTTCACCGTAGTCACAGCAGTGCAATCTTTAATAGGCGCAGATTCAACCTATCTAGTTAAATAGTCTGTCATAGTGATAATGTAGTGCGTGCCAGCTCTGTTTCATGGTGGAATAATGGGTCTCACAAAATCAACATCCCACTTGTCGAATGCTTGTAGAGTTATCTAAAGTGCAAGCGGCATCTCGTCACGATGCGACTGCTTTCCTGTTCTTTGAAAGATATCACAGCACTTGCAGAAGCTCTTACCATCCATATGTATGGTTGGCCACCATAGTCCTGCTTGTAATATCTTGCGAACAATTTCCTTTCCTACGTAGTGTCCTCCTGTGACATCAGCATGTGCTTCACTCATTACCCAAGGTTGCTCATAGTAAAAAACATATCGACACAGTATCTCATTTGTGCCCAGCTTGTACAGATGTCCTGCAATCAATGTATAATCAATAGATCTAAGAACCAAATGCTTCTTCTGGTTAGTGGATAATCCTTCAAGCACATAGCCTGTGCTAAGGAGATGGATGATAGCATTAAACTCTAAGTTCTGATCATCCATCATATGGCTCGCAAATAGTTGCGCATCGAGAAATTTATCCTCTAGACTGGTTGATTCTTCACCACTTTCGATCCTTGACAAGTGATCTGGCCCAACATTGAACCGATCAAGTTTCACTATGACCTCAAAGTCAAATTCTTGAAACAGGAGGAGCCACCGACAGATATTCCCCCCCAACATTGGCTTGTTGACCAAGTACTTCAGATCCAAATGATCAGTGTACATTTTGAAATGTCCACCCAACAAGTAGTGTCGGAACTTTTGAAGTGCGTAGACCATGTCAAGGCCTTCTCTCTCTGTCGTGGTGTAATTTTTCTCTGTCGTTGATATTTTTCTACTATCAAAAGCAATGGGGTGGTCAAGCACACCCTCTCTTGGTTGTGTTAAAACTATGCCAAGTCCGATAGACAACATGTCGGCATGAAAATGGAATTCCTTCTTCCAGTATGGGAACACAAGTTATGGTGCAATGACCATCTTGTTCTTTATCCAAGCTTTCATGACAAGGCTTGATCCACTGAAACTTCATATCTTTCTTCAACAACTTTTCCATAGGTGCTATGATCTCTACATATCCTCCGATAAACTTTATGTAGTACCCTATGTGTCCTAGCACTGATCTAAGTTGCGTGATTGATGTCGGTGGTGGTAAGTCAAGGATAATCGCAACTTTTGTTGGGTCGACTAAAACACCGTTGTGACCCAACAACACACCAAATGGTGCACAAAAAATACATTTCTTGGAATTAAGCACAATCTAATACTGGCGACAGTGTTCGAGCATCATACACAAACTCTGAATATGGTCTCTTACTAGAACAAATACAGTGCAATCATCAAATTAGACCTCAAGAAATTTATGAATAAAGTCTTTAAAAGTAGAGACTACTATTTTAGAAAATTTAGCAGGTGCGTTCTTGAGCCCAAAGGGAATTATCGTATACTGGTAGCATCCCCATTCGGTGATGAAGGTCATTTTATGGCGATCCTCCTTCGTGATTCTAACTTGATGATAACCAGAGAAGCTGTTGGTAAATGAATACATCTCTTGTCCTCCGATGCTTTTGATTACTTCATCTATAAACGCTGTTAGGAATGGATCATATAGGCATGCATCGTTCAACTTCCTTAGGTCGACGTAGATCCTGAATTCGCCTGTGGTTTTCTTATCCTGGATTACTATGGGGCTGATCCATTTTGATTCCTCAACAGGTTCAATGATTCCTACGTCGAGCATGCGATCCAATTCAGCTTTTACCTTTTCATTATAGCTTGGGTTCAACCTATAAGGTCACTAATTAATGGGTTTAGCATCTGGTTTCAAAGGTATTTTCATCTCTCCCAGGTCACCAACTATCCCATTCATCTCTGAAAAATTGGTAGGGAATAGGTCCTAATACTCATGCAACAAGTCTGTGATCTTTGTGACTGTCTCTTCGTCCCAATGATCTCTTATATTGGAAAACTTTGGGTTCTGTGGTGATCCAATGTTTACTTTCTTGATTTTCAGTGGCTTAAGGAACTGGTCGCTTGAAATACCACTTCCTTCTACTACACACGTGCCCTTTGATTCCAGTATTTTTATGTTAGTCGGATCATCATCTGGGTCTCCAGCTAGATTATAGCAGGCCATCCATTTCTGGATGGTCGCGCTGCACTGGTGGGAATTTTCCTCCTCGACAGGGATTTCAGCAAATATCTTCTCCTTTATCGTCTGAAGCGCATTGTCAACTGTAGGTTGCTCATCAACAAATTCAAATGGGTGTGCACACTGCTTAACGAGCCCATCCCACTCTTTGGTTCCTTGTTGCAATTCCATGGATGTATACCAGGTTCTAGGTGTCATTTCCAACGTGTGAATGAAATGATGGACCCATTCCTATCGCGGATATTATGCAAAGGTGGTGCGACAATGATTAAGATGTTCGACGGGGTTCCCCAGCCCTGAATACGTGTGATTCACGAGGGTGAATTCTTCATGGAATCTGAATTCCATCAACCTTCTGCACTCTAGCCAATATATTATGGACTGCTTGTGTGTACCCCACCATCTAGCGGGCGTAGATTTTAGTACGTGGTCTAGCGGGGACAAGCGCTGCGACTCTATTATAAGTCCTTCAAGCTCACCTAATAAGGTCACAAGGTTAGGTAAACCCTCATAGGTGGGAAGTTTTCATAGCTCGTTCTCTACTCGTCGCACGTACCTTGTAATTCTGGCACACCTTCTCATAGAAACCTCATGCAACCGGTTTTTCCAGTTCTCCAAGGCCTCCCCTAGGTCTGATGTGCATGAACTAGCACTCTTCCAACTCAGGTTTTCATTCACTGTCGGATTGATTTAGTCTTCTCGTAAAGCAATGAAATTGTTAATATGGTCAAGATAGTCACCCTTTCCGTCGTTGTAGACAGGATCGACATATCTCTGTCCCTCCAATGGACCAATGGGAGACACTATCCTCATCTCATCATCCTCAAATGAGAGAATCCTCTTCTTGAAATTAATAATGGTCTGATTATCTATGGCCCAATCTATCCTAGTAGCGCGGGATAGCCAAGGTTCGTGTCATCGATGATGTTAATGACTTAAAAGTATGCAAATGTGTGCAACCCTTCAATATCGACAGGGACCTGACTCAACCTACCAATTAGTAGAACCTTTACCTGATTTGCAAGTCACAGCTAGACCAGTCCAAGTGCGGCTTGCCCATACTCTCCTAGGTAGTATGTGTTAAAATATTGACGTCCGAGCCCAGGTCTAAGATGATGTAATCCGTGTTGTAGTCTCCTATCTATCCAATCATTCTTAACTCACGCCCAGTTTTGAATTTATTCTTAACATGGTTAACCTTCTTACTAGTCCATGACTCTTCTGGAGTTTCATCTATCAGTGCTTGTAGCTCTGTGACAACATCTTTATCTTGGATTAGTGCTAAGAAACTTGATAGAAACAACTTAAGCTTACTAACCTTTTTGGGGATCTGATTTTGGAATAGTTGTTGGAATCATTTAGGCATCTCTCTTACTTATCCTGACGTCAATGGTTGTTCTTGATCCATGAACTCTGGTCGTACGTCCATGAATACTTGCTTTTGATTTTGGATGTCGAATGGGACTTTATTCTATGCCACGGGTCGCACCTGCAACTACAGTTGTTCTTGAAGGGTTTATTGATCAGCTTCGGTCGCAACACATCCTCACGTTACAACAACAATGTTTGGATCTCTTGGCTCAACAACAATCATATGAAAATTAAGGTTAGGATTTGGATTTGGGTTCAGAATCTATGCAGGGTTAGAATGTGTGATGGTTCGAGCTTTCCACTTCACAATTAACCGAGGACATTACTCCAAATTATGCTCCTGTCCTTTACAATATGAACACATCTTTGCAAGCTGTTGGCAATCTATGGCATAGTGACCCAACTGTCCACAATTACAGCATGTAGCCTGACCTCTTTCTCTGCCAAGTCCTCCTCCTCCTCGAACTCTGAAGTTTCCACCACCCTTCCTTGCGGGTTCTTTTGCTGAGGTTGGTACTAGTTCTGCTGGTATGGCAGGGGATACTGGTTCTGTGGTGCATAGTGATTTTGAGGTGCATACTCTGATTGATATGGGTTATGATACTGATTAGGTGAGAAATGCGTAAGCCGACCAGCATTNGTATGGCAGGTGATACTGGTTCTGTGGTGCATAGTGATTTTGAGGTGCATACTCTGATTGATATGGGTTATGATACTGATTAGGTGAGAAATGCGTAAGCCGACCAGCATTAAAGTGAAAATGTTTGGAAAATATCGAGGCGAACATGACAACTAAGTGTCATTAATTTGATGAGATGCGAGGATGCTTGCGTTGGTTCAGCCATAGCCTGCCCCTCATTCTTCATGAAGTAGGTGTCTACCGTCTTTTGTTTAAAGAGTTGGTATGCTCTGCAATCCTTCTATTCATGTCCTACTGACTTACAAAATTTATAGAAAAGGTTTGTTGGTGTACTTATAACCTTTTGCAAGTATAGGCATTCCTCGTCACGATGTCCTCTATACTGGCATATTTGGCACCAGGGTAGTCCATGGGCACTCAACGGGTTTGGCGCACCCGATGAGATATAGTTCATGTAGGTCAGACAATTATCCTTGGTGTGTCCATCCATTCTGCATTTTGTACACCACAAGTCTTCTTGAGCTTCCTTACTCTTCTTGATATCTTGAAGCTGTATTGTTAGGTTATCCAGCTGTGACTGAATCTTTACCATTCCTGCGGCACTGTCACTAATTGGAGAGGCTTCCAACTTCATTGCCAATTCTAACACTTTTGTCTGCAACTCGATATTTTGTTTCATCAATGGGCCTCGAATGTGTGGTAACATCGCAGCAATAAACCACTCTTTATGCTGCACATCCGACATCTGAAAACTTACTTTGTCCATCAAGGTTTTAAACCGCTGGTCAAAGTCCCGTACTGACTCTACTAATGCTTGTTTTATGTCCTTGATTTTGGTGATACAATGCGACTCATATTAGGTTTTTTGAACTCAAAAATCATCGTGAGTAGTATCTCTTTAAGGGTCGTCTGCAGTGCTCTTGGCGGTACTACGCAGAACTTCATAAACTAATCTAGTGCATGACCCCTGAGAGTCGTGATCATTTGTGATTTTCTCAATTCCGTGTTTTGAACTAGGAGAAACATCCAAACATCCTCATATAGGAACCAATGTTTCTTTGGATCTTCTGCTCCATTCCCATTGAATATGGGTAGTCTAATATATTCCCCGACCATTGAGTTGGCATCGGGGTTATCTGGAAAAAGAGTTTAATGGAGGTGTACCCCCTTGTGCGCTAGTCACGGTACTAGCGCTATCAGTATTAATGATTCTTTCAGGAGATGAGGCTCTAGACCTTACCTCTAGTGATACTCGAGGTGTGATGTAGTCGCGCCCTGATCTTAGTGTTCCCATAGGCTCTTCGGACTCCTTTGTCCCTTCTGAAATAAGGCTATAGTTCTCCTCTTTGTATCAAGACCCTTCTTCCAACTGTGATTGAATTTCGTGATCACTTTCCTCAAACAAACTAGGAGTTCGTCGACATTCCTTTATATTTCTTCTTTTCCCTGATCTGAATCTCCTTCCACTCCTTAGGACTCCAGCTTCTAGTTCAGGTTTTGTACTCCCTGTGAACATCTCAGCTCACCATTTCCCATTTTCTCTGCAGATCGCTCCTGACATATCCCCTCTCCTCGTACATGTGGCTTAACTACTCAAATGCAAGATGCCCTTCTCATAAACTAGCATCTTGATCCATGTGCTAATAGATAACACATATTTTCTTCGCAATCCTTGGAAAAAATTTCTTTCAGCCTCACTAAATGAGGTTATAGTATCTACTACAAACTCAGTAATATATCCTTGCAGAATACTTTCGAACCAAAAATCTACAACTCTAGAGATGGTATTACTTACACTGGTTATCTCATGAACCAACTGATCACTCCATGTAACCGCTTCTCTTATCTAGAAATTTGTCTTCGTGGTCACCAATCTCGACAACCAATCGTGCAACAAGATAGGGAATTCTACAAAGAAGATCTTGTGGATATATGAATATATGTACTCATCCACCCAGTTTTCTATGCTCAACCGTGATCCTGTGCTCTCTTCTTGCGCAAAGGTTAGCGTCTTAGACTCCAGCTAGTCCTCTATTTCCTTCTTTGTCGGATGCCACAACATTTCCCTTGACTCAAATGATTACAGGTCCCGACAACGAAACCATTTGTTGGCCTAATATACCTTCTAGTCCCAACCTGAGGTTCAAAAAAAACACAATACCAACAAAACACCCAAGACATCGACTCAACAGAGCAAGCCTAGTCGGCAACACCCACAAGGTAGGCGCAGTCTCACCCGAGATATCTTAATGTTTAACTGCCAGAACCATGTTTCCGCAATTGGCGAGGGAATATAGTCCCTTGGCACGCAATGAAGGTGCTCGACAGAGACAGAAGGATAGAGTCTATTACTATGCAACATACATGCAACTATGTGTCACAACGTGCTCACGAAACAACTTTGTCCTTAACAACTTAACAACTGGTGCAACCATACGACACACCTGATTTCTTATACGTGACTGACAGTGTGCAAATTATATTGTAACTCGTCAGCTAATCAAGAAACCATACATAACATGTTGATGATGCATTAACATTCATTCATTCCTTAACTGATCAGTAATATTACAACATATGTTCAACAACAATCATAAACTATGCAAAGTAAGCAAACATTCACATAACATCCAATATCCACAACATTCATTCATTCAACACATGAAATAACGTGGAAACCCATCTGGGAAAAACCACCAAGGTGCTCTTCATCTGACATGAGAAATGGTTATAATACCTTGTAGTCTATAGCTTGCAGTCTGTTATTAATATATGTCTTTCTGACTCAATCTTCTTTCTTTCATGCCCTCTAGTTTATTGCTTGGAGGATTCCTACGCTAGCAGACTTCATGGAGTCACTGACTTAGGAGCAAGACAAGTTAGTGAAAATGGGTGTTATAGTGGATTTCACCACACTAGGTGAATCACACATTGGATGGCCTTCCCCTGTCCCGCTGCAGACTCATTAACCCCTATGGACCACTTTTTGTCTTTTGATGTATCATTGACCATCCCTAAAAACATTAGAAAAATTATATACGCGGCCTTTTCCCCGATAACCGCGTACGTACGCGGATATTCCCTCTATAGTCATGTACATCGGGATGTGTACATAATGCAAAATCCTTTGGAGCATTTCTTGACTTGGATCCGACTCATATGACTCCTGGCCTTCCATATGCCTTGAGATCGCATGGATTCGACCTTTCAGTATCACTTTGAAAAGATATATAAGGAACCCTTGAGACATTGAAAGCATAAGAGAGAATTGAGAGTATCAAAACTATAGTCCATTGTTGCCAGAACTTATGCTTGAGTCTGCATCCCTTTGTCCCTTGGAGCACTGTTGTGTTCTTCCCAAGTTTGCCTTTTGCTAGTAAGCTTGCTATCGGAGTGATGGAGGATTGAGGTGGTGGATGCCCAAGTGGGGGATTCAGTTTCTCCGGTTCGCAGACGTGCCGTCAGAGGTTGTCACTTGTAATCTCTGATTCATATTAATAGAAATATCTTTTCTTGTCTAGTAATGTGTATTTGAATGAATATTGTATCCATTGGAATATGTCAAATGCTTTTACATTATTGATTATATATGCTAGAATAGATCTAACACCATGAAATATAGTATGCTTGTATTGTTTACTTGTTGTTGAGGACGTGTTATAACAATTCAAGCTGAAGATTGGAAAGCTCAACGGGGATCTACTTCAACCGTCTGGAATAAGGTACGAGGTTCGATCCTTTAGTGTTAGATGTTTTTATTTCTATTGCATATTGGGAAAGATTGATTTCTGGAGTCTAACTGTCTGTTGTGGTGCCCCAATTCATAGGAATTTCTCTCCGTAACAAAATTGGCGACTCCGCTGGGGAGTTCCTAGTAATTATCCTTTGGGGCTAGATTTCTTGGAATTCAATGTATTTGAATTGCTCTCTCTCTCTCTCTTGTTTCTGTGTCGGGTATGGGGGCATGTATGCCTGGTAGAGCCTGATTGGTGTGAATTTAGTCTCAGCTTGTCTGTTTGCCTTGAATTTGTGCATCTTTTTCTTCCTGTACGCGGGTTTGTCACTTACAGTCACGTATACACGCGGGTTCACTGCGCACAGTCGCGTATACCCTGGTTTTTACCTTTTTGTGGAAGATAGTGGATTGCTGGGTGAATTCTGTTAGTTGCTGAGTCTCCTTTGGCACTGCCTGAGTCTGTTAATACCTCTGTTTCTGACTAGAAACGTTTTTTTTTAGCCTAAATTTTTTCTTTTAGGAAAGTTCTTGTCATGGCATCTTTGATTTTTTGTTTGAGATTAGTGCATTAGAGTCCTTTTGCCTTAGTGCTTTGCTGGAATGTTGTTTATGTGTGCTCGCAGAGTCTGGGGTGGTTAAAATCATTCTTTTGCTTTTTGTATCTCTTTATTTTCAAAAAATCCAAAAACATTTGCTTATCATCATGCATTGCATTTTGCACTTTGCATTGTACTTGCATTAGATCTAGATTTGCTTTGGAGTAATAGTCAAGACTTCATATAGGGAAATTTGCATTCAGCATTTGAAGAAGAAATTGTGCATTCATGTAGTACGCATACCCTGTTTTCATGGACACAATGCATTTGCATTGATTGTTAGGTGTGCATTTTACTTCTTGGTGCATCATAACACCATTAGTTGCACGACCATATCCTATTTTTGAGTAATAAAGCCAAACTAAAATCAACGCTAATTAAAATGAATTACACTCTTTTCTTTTCTAGGGTGCATCAACAAGCTTAGGTTTTAGGATATTGGAATAGTTCATTGAAAGTTAATTCTCCAAGATCATTAAACAACAACAACTAGGTGTCTGTCCAGGGAGTGTGTGAAATCCTTTATATAACCAGCATTCTCAGGAAGCTCCTCTCAAAAGGGAGTCAAGCACTAGGCAGTGTGAGCGGTTGTTGATTGGGATAACCCCTAGTTGGTAACTGTGTAGCACCGACGATATAGCCAGGATTGTATTCGTATCTGGGGGCTCTTTCGGGAGTTTTGGGCTTTGCTACCCTGCCCATACGGTCAATCCCGCCTACGAATGTCCTCCTAAGCGTTGATTATATTGAGGTGACCTTAGTGACCTTACCTAGGATATCGAGGGGGTACGTGTAGAGGTTATTCTGCATGTGTCCTAGCCAGGTTGGGGTCGGACAGCACAGTCGCTTTACGCGTTGAAGCTGAGGGCCACAATAATTGGTTTCGAACCTTCGCTTGTGGTGACAAGGGCCTCTCAAGCCTCTCCTAGGCGAGACATACCGGCCACATTCGAGAGCTCACTTATCCAGCCCTTGTTTGCTTGCTTTTGGATTTAGATTTTATAGTGATTGCTCTGTGCACGCTAGTTGGCCTAGGGTTGACGTAAATAGAGAGTTTTTGCTTTTTTGTCGAGTCATTGTGGAGTTGGGTGCGGTTCCACGCCGTTCTCGTCGGTTAGCAGGACTTTCACCTTCCACTTCTCCTCCTCCTTTGGGAGAGGGGCCTAGATTGTCTAGGCGGACTATGTCACGCACTGATTCACACACCATGGAGGATCATTCAGAGACTATTCCTGAGCCACCTCCTCCTATTCGTATTGATGATGGTGTTATAGCCCAAAATGATACATCTCTGCCTGTGACCACTTTCCCATGATTTCGTCGCATGTCGACACTTCCTGAAAGTCACTGAAAAAACACCTATCTTGGAGGACCCATATCTTGATTTCTGTAACTCCGTTTGACCTCATTTCTACTCCGTTGGAAAGGTATTTCAGTTATCTAAAACTTTCCAGAAGACACCAAAGTCTGAAAATGCCCAGAAATACCTTAAAAATGCATTTTTTGTGTATGCATGACTCTCCTTATGTACAACTTGCGCATCATGCGCGACTCTTGTGTTTTGCAAGTCGCGCATGCATATATTCGCGGGTTTCTCTTGTGTAAAATTGCGTATCATGCGCGGGTTGTCCTCCTTCAGACCCGTGCATCTGTTTCTCAACATTAAAACATAAAAAACTCGCCTTTTGAGTTAGTTTGGGTAGTTATACAACTGACTCCTTCAGTTGTAACCACTTTGGCTTCGCC
>LPNX010178229.1:0-29721 GCA_001517045.1 Pseudotsuga menziesii
TCATGGTTCCCGTAACAAACATGGGTGGAGTGTCCACTCAAAACATTGGTCTGAAAAACGTTCACACAGTTTAATCCAGAAAATCAATCACAATGATGACAAACTGATTAAACCTGCATGCCCAAAATGTTAGTACTATATTTATTGAGTATAAGTTAATATACTAGTACAAAGTTGGAACCACTTTAAAGTCTACATGAGAAAATATAATTATGAATTTGAATGCAACATAGTAGTACAATTAAATTTATATCAACTATAATAACGAATAATAGGAAAAGCTCACTTCAAACCTTATTGCAAGTGCCTTACATTTATTCACAAAGAAATTCTATAAGATACTTTAAGGTGCATTCGCATAAAGTATCATCACATGAATTAACATTGAAGTTGAACCTAAATTTTCATATATGTAGCAAATAATATAAAATTCCTCAAAAGGTAGCTTGAAGAGAATATTTGATATACTACAAACATTGACCACTTTTTCTTCATGTATATTAATTAGTCATTCAAAATGAAAAATTACATTCATGAATCATCTCCACCTAATCTCCTTATATTTTCTCAAGCATATCAAGTACAGCTTCAGGATGAAGATTTCTATAGTTAATCATAATGACAAAGAGAGTTTATGGAATTAAATTGTGTATTGAAACGTCCCTACGTTTCAAGTGGACACTCCACCAATCATTAGGGGAACAAAATGAAAAGCTGAAAGTAGTATTGAAGAGAGTGAGCAAAAGCTAACAATAAATAAGGAAAGGATTTTGTACATGCATTAATGAATATGATTATGCACATTTGATATAGTGAGATGTTGTGTTGATCTAAAAGACAAATTGAAAAGTTAAAATTTGAATGGTATTATCTAATTCACATAAAGTATCGTCACATAAATTAACATTGAAATTGAAGTGAAATTTCATATATGCGGTAAATAATATAAAACTCCTCAGAAAGTAGCTTGAGGAGTATTTATTATAGTACAAACATTGAAAAATGTTTCTTCATGTATACTAAAAGTCATTCAAAAAGAAAAGTTACATTCATGTATCATCTCCACCTAATCTCCTTATATCCACTCAAGCAGATCAAGTACAGCTTGTACACCACATTTATTTATCTTTGTCTTCTTGCAATCTTCTTTCTTTGGCATCCATGCCCAAACTATGGTATTAATTGGAATAGATCCAAGTTCTGTGTCATCAGGATTTGGTACCCAATATTGTTCTAAAAAATTTTCCTTGTATTTCCCTTAGCTAGGCTGCCACCAATCAATCTTTACATGAAGGGTCTCGCTATCATCATCCTGGAAGATATCTCAGGTGGCTTTTTCCATCCAAATCATCTCTCCTTCATCCTCATTTATTGATCTAACAAGCAACATCTTTCCTTTCTCAACATCAATTCTAGGATCTAATGTTGGCTTTGGCTTGTTGCACTTGGGTCCAACATATATCGGTTCATCTGTCACATTATCAAAATCCCCATCCATAATACTTGATATTGCATGGAGTGCATTACCATAAACGTTAACATTTGGCTCGTCTTTGGCCAAAAATCATCAGAAGAAGAATAAGTTTCATCCAAGGGTGTATGGTCATTGTAGATTCCATCTAATGCATCAAGAACTCTTTTCCAATAATCTAGTTTTTCACTCCATTCCTCTGTAACAATTGGTGAATTCTCATTGCAATAGTCTCTTTCCACATTTTCATGTATGATGTTATTCCTTCCTTTAGTTCTTTTAAATATGCATTATTGTCTTTGGGATGTAAGAAAGATGGCTTCCCTGTGGGCAATATAGGTAGGCCTTCATCATCTATATTCCACAACTCCACTAGTTTTGACCACTCAATGTGTCTAATGGATTCTTTATACCTCATAACTAGAACATCATTGAGTACAAGGAATTGGAAGTACTGGACATTAAGATGTCCAACTAGTTCATTTTCCCCTCCTTGATGTACCCATTAAGAAAAAATTTGAAGTCATACAATTTGTCAATAATTTTAGGTGGAAACACCCTTTTTTCTTCTATTGTGCGATATGTATCCATCATCTCAGGTAACGAATATATATCTTTAATTTTCAAGTTTGAAGACATTCTTCCGTAGGTTCCATCTATGTCTTCATGGGTGTGCCCCACAAGCAAGAACCCAACCTCAATAGTGATGAAGACACCAAGTGCAGTTAATAGTGATAGAAACATGAAAACATAACAATTCTTATTATCACTAGCTGCATTGTCCAACTGTAACAATAAATGTGGAGGAAGAGGTTTAAAATCAAGATTTTGATTTGTTAAGCTTCCATTTAAAGATAGGAAAGCATCCTTGTACACTCTACATTTTGAGTAAATAGAGTTTTAAAGTAATGCATTTGAAAGTGTGTTTCTTGAACTTCCACTCTCATAAAGCAAATCACCATACATATCAAGGTGTGGGTCTTCAAGGTCCCTCAAGCACTTTGCAAGAGATGTCATGGTAAATTGTGATCCCATGTGTACAAATGGTAGGGAAAAATGACCAAAACCTTCTGTGCTATGCCCATGTGTTAGCATACCTGTCAACGACAAACCCAAGTTTGTTCCTGCAACAGATTTTGATTTGACACATAATATTGGGATTGAAGTCTTTGTTTTGTCCATTTTATCATGGATAATGCTCAAGTATTCCTTTGGATATCGCTCTGACATAATTTTGTGGGCATAGTAGTAGTATCTTCCACACATAACAATCTTGTTATGTTTCTTCAGTCTAGCTCATGCCTTTTCTTCCAGCTCTTTTGTAGTCGTTGTCTTCATCTGTGCTTTCAACACGATACATTCACTACATTTACTGAAGTTAGTGTTCTTTGAGAATGCCACATCTAGAAAATGAGTATTCCAAATCTTGCTCATTGTTGGTTGTGATATTGATGGAAAATTTAGCTCTTGAAGAGCCTCGTTGATTTCTTTTAACAAAGAACTTTGGGTGTATGTTGATGGCAACAATCTTAAAGGAGCAGATGTTCCATCTTCTTCAACTTGTCGTGTTTGGTTCGGTGAAAAGTTTGAATTATCCATTACAATTTTGTGCAATATTTCTATGGCTTCCACAGTATGTGCACGTGGTTTGCATTTGTTGGTGTTACCATGAATTCCTTTGACATGTCCTTGTTGGAAATTATGTTGGTAAGTATAGAAGGTGCTTTGAGGAATATTATGTATCTTGTACCATGCTTTCTTACAAATAATATCTCCATTAAACCTCATGTCCTTTACTTTCCTAATAGTAGGAGGTAGGACATGGCCATGTCTCTTTGACATGATTGTGTTGGAAAGGAGTGAATTCAAGACAAATTCCCTAATGTCATTTTTTTAAAGAGTTTCATACCCCTTCTAGTAGTTGCAATGGATTTCCTATCCACATGTTGAAGACAATCTTGTTTGCAAAATTCATCCACTGCTAAAAGTCAGATTTCTTTCTCTTCATCTCTTTGTATTTGAAAGTTTCCAACTTTTTTTGTAGCCACAACTCGTTTAATCCTTTTATATGGCCTTGTTGCGTGAATATAAATTGAGTCTGGGTCTTTTTCATTATAAATATCATCATCCCATGTGTTTAAGGGACTTGTGTCCTCTATAAGATCCCATACTGCCATTTCCTTGGGTGCCTCCTTGAAATTTTCATTCACCCTTAAAATCTCAACTTCATTGTCCACCAACTTATTTATTGGCCATCTAACCGAACAATGTATAGACTTGTCCCCAATCCTACATCTTTCACAATTTCTATCTATTTCTTCCACAAAAACATTGAATTCCTTTTCACCTAACATTTCACCCTCAACCATGTAATCCTCACGGACATTAACTATGATCCCTTTGGCAATGCGCATGCTTGTTCTTGTGCATTCATGTGTAAGAGAAACCTTTTTACATGTGAATGTAAGCCTATCTTGGGGAGTATTTATTGGATGATCATGACAATGAGGTTCCAAATCTGATTTTGGCCAAATCTCATAAGATCCCAATGCACCCCCTAGTGTATTCTCAAATCCTGTTGGATGTGGCAAAAGAGCATCATGTTTTAACACTTTCTCAATGTTAACCACTATGGATCCCTTTTTCACCATCCTGCCATGCACCTTATGACCAATCTCTGTATTGAATATGGAGCCTTCACCCACCTTCAATCCACATTGCAAAATATCTACCTTATCTCCAATAGAAAATGTAGAAGAGACATTTGCACCTACACAGCAAATTAATCAAACTTAGTATTTGCTCAAAAAAAACAAGCAATGTACTATCAAAAACACTTAACATGTGCTTCAAGATTTTAATTTACCTTTGTTATGCCTCAAATATATGATCTTCCATGGATGTAAGTCCCCTTCATCAACATCTTCCACAATCAAATGTGGTTCAATGATATCAATTATCAAAACCATAACATATCCTACATTAAGCCTTTTTCCACCATAATGAGTTGTAGTCTCTGTAGATTCAACCCTTCCTAGTCCAACAACTTGACCATTAATTAGGAGGTCAACATAGTCTCCTCTTGTCAAAATTATATTTTCCATTGTAACTCCTCCCAATTTTTGTAACACATTTGAATTGTAGTTTGTAATTACGGTTAAGCCATATGAAGTGTATGTTCAAAAAAGTAATATAGTTGCAATAATTCAAAACAATAGGGTAGCCTTTTGTATGCCACGAAACATTGTTCCCCTACATCTTGTGCATGCTAGCAAAAAGGAATTTACATATAAATTACACAAAATATATATGAATAGATAACAATAAGAGATCCAAGAATTATTAGAGAATGATAGATATCAACTCCAATAAAACCACCAAATTCCTATTTGACTTTGGACATGGGACTTATATTATTGATGTATGTGTATGAATGTGCTGGAAATCTAGCTAGAGTTAGCTTCCGTTCTTAAAATGTTGCACGTTGAATGAAAGTTAATGTGTGTTAGTTTTAGTAATGTAGTTTTTCATCTAACAAAATCACTTTGTCATCAATCACATTACAACATGATGGAAATCTAGCTGTGTTAGTTTTCATAATGTAGTCTTTTATCTAAGAAAATCACATTGTCATCAATCATATTACACCATGATGGAAATCTAGCTGTGTTAGTTTTCATAATGTAGTTTTTCATTTAACAAAATCACACTGTCATCAATCACATTACACCATGATGCAAATCTAGCTATAGTTAGCTTTCATTCAGAAAATATTGCATGGTGACTAAAAGCTAATTTGTGTTAGTTTTAATATGGTAGTTTTCTATCTAACACAACTACATTGTTATCAAATGCGTTACACCATAATGAAAATATAATGGAGTTAGCTTCCTTCTAACAACATGGCATGGTAAAAGAAACCTAACATGTGATTGCTTTCATAAGGAAGTTTTCCATCTAACACAACTACATTGTCATCAATCACATTGTACTACGATGGAAATCTAGTTGGAGTTAGTTTTCGTTCTTAAAACATTGTATGGTTAGTGAAAGCTAAAGTGTGTTACTTTTCATAAGGTAGTTTTTCATCTGCCACAACCACATTGTCATCAATTAGTTTTTTATCTGACATAACCATATTGTCATCAATTACATAGCACCATGATGGAAATCTAGTTACAGTTAACTTTCATTCTTAAAACATTGCACTGTGAGTAAAAGGTAATGTGTTAATTTTTCATAATGCAGTTTTAAATATAACACAACTACGTTGTCATCAATCACATTGCACCATGATGGAAATGTAGCTGGAGTTGGATTTCGTTCTTAAAACATTGCATGATGAGTGAAAGCTGATGTGTGTTAATTTTCATAACGTAGCTTTCTATCTAAAACAACCACATTGTCATCAAATATATCACACCATGATGGAAATATAGCTGGAGTTATCTTTCATTTTAACAACATGTCATGATAAGAGAAAGCTAATGTGTGGTAGCTTTCATAAGGTAGTTTTTCATTTACTACAACTACATTGTCATCAATCACATTGTACCACAATGGATATCTAGTTGAAATTAGCTTTCATCCTTAACTCATTGCACGGTGAGTGAAATCTAATGTTTGTTAGCTTTCATAATGTAGTTTTTCATCTAGCACAACCACATTGTCATCAATCACAATTCACCATGATGAAAATCTAGTTGGAGTTAGCTTTTGTTCTTAATACATTGCACGATGAGTAAAATATAATGTGTGTTAGCTGTCATAAATTAGTTTTCCATCTAACACGGTCATATTGTCCTCAAATACATTACACCATGATGAAAATCTAGCTGGAGTTAGCTTTCCTTCTAACAACATGGCATTATGAGTGAAAGATAATGTGTGTTAGTTCATTGCACCCTGATGGAAAGCTAGCTGGAGTTAGCTTTTGTTCTTAAACCATTGCACGGTTGAGTGAAAGTTAATGTGTGTTAGTTTTCGAAATATAGCTTTCTATCTAAAACAATCACATTCTCATCAAATATATAACATGATAATGGAAATCTAGCTATAATTAGCTCTCCTTTTAACAATGTGTTAGCTTTCATTCTTAAAGCATTATACGGTGAATGAAAGCTAATGTGCGTTAGCTCATTGCGCCAAGATGGAAATCTAGTTAGTGTTAGATTTTGTTTTTAAAACATTGCACAGTGAGTAAAAGTTAATGTGTGTTAGAATTTATAAGGTAGTTTTCTATCTAAAAGAGTCACATTGTCATCAAGTACATAACACCATGACAAAAATCTAGCTGAAGTTAGCTTTAGTCCTTAAATCATTGCATGATGATTGAAATCTAATGTGTTAGCTTTCATAATGTAGTTTTCATCTAACACAACCAGGTTGTCATCAATCACAATGTACCATGATGGAAATCTAGTTGTTGTTAGCTTTCATAAGTTAGTTTTTCATCTAACACAACCGCATTGTCATCAAATACATTACACCATGATGAAAATCTAGTTGGAGTTAGCTTTTCTCCTAACAACATAGCCGGATTAGTTTTCTATCTAACACAATCACATTGTCACATTGCACCGTGATGAAAATCTAGCTGGAGTTAGCTTTCGACCTTAAATCGTTGCACAGTGAGTGAAATATAATGTGTGTTCACTTTCATAATGTAGTTTTTCATTTAACACAACCAAATTGTCATCAATCAAAATGCACTATGTTGAAAATCTTGCTAGAGTTAGCTTTTTTCTTAAAATGTTGCATGATGAATAATAACTAATGTGCGTTAACTTTCATAAGGTAGTTTTTCATCTAACACAGCCACATTGTCATCAAATACATTACATCATGATGCAAATCTACCTGGAGTTAGCTTTCCTTCTAACAACATGACACGATGAGTGAAAGCTAATGTGTCTTAGCTTCCATAAGGTAGTTTTTCATCTAACACAACCACATCGTCATCGATCTCATTGCTCTGTGATGGAATTATAGCTGGAGTTACCTTTCGTCTTTAAATCATTGCACGATGAGTGAAACGTAATATATGTTAGCTTTCATAATGTAGTTTCTCATCTAGCATAATCACATTGTCATCAATCATAATGCACAACGATTAAATTGTAGCTAGAGTTAGCTTTCATTTTTAAAACATTGCACGGTGAGTAAAGCTAATGTATGCTAGCTTGCATTAAGTGGTTTTTTATCTAACACAACCACATTGTCATCAAATACATTACAACATGATGGAAATCTAGTTGGAGTTAGCTTTTCTTTTAACAACATGGCACGATGAGTGAAAGCTAATATGTGTCATCTTTCATAAGGTAGTTTTCCATGTAACACAACCACATTGTCATCAAACACATTGCACCGTGTTGAAAATCTAGCTGGAGTTAAATTTCGTCCTTAAATCATTGCACAGTGAGAGAAATCTAATCTGTGTTAGCATTTATAATGTAGTTTTTCATCTGGCATAACCACATTGTCATCAATCACAATGCACCAAAATGAAAATCTAGCTAGAGTTAGTTTTCCTTCTTAAAACATTGCACGGTGAGTAAACTAATGTATGTTAGCTTTCATAAGGTAGTTTTCCATCTAGCACAGCCATATTGTTATCACATACAATACATCATGATGAAAATCTAGCTAGAGCCAGTTTTCCTTCTAACAACATGGCACTATAAGGGAAAACTTATGTGTGTTAGCTCATTACACCATAATGGAAATCTAGCTAGAATTAGATTTTTTTTTAACATGGCACGATGAGTTATAGCTAATGTGTATTAGCTTTCATAAAGTAGTTTTCCATGTAATACAACCCCATTGTCATCAATCACATTGCGTTGTGTTGAAAATCTAGTTGAAGTTAGATTTCATCTTTAAATCGTTGCACGGTGAGTGAAATCTAATGTGTGTAAGCTTTCATAGTGTAGTTTTCTATCTAACAAAGTCACATTGTCATAAATCACAATGAACCATGATAAAAATCTAGTTGGGATTAGCTTTCGTTCTTAAAACATTGCACAGTGAGTAAATGCTAATGTTTGTTAGCTTTCATAAGCTAGTTTTTAATCTAACACTGCCACATTGTCTCATTACACTGTGATGGAAATATAACTGGAGTTATCTTTCAACCTTAAATCGTTGCACAATGAGTTAAATCTAATATGTGTTACCTTTCATAATGCATTTTTTCATTTAGCACAACCACATTGTCATCAATCAAAATGCCCCATTTTGGAAATCTAGCTAGAGTTAGTTTTCGTTTTTAAAACGTTGCATGGTGAGTAATAGCTAATGTGTGTTAGCTTTTCTAAAAGTATTTTTTCATCTAACATAGCCACATTGTCATCAAATACATTACACCATAATGCAAATTTAGCTGGAGTTAGCTTTCCTTCTAACATGGCATGGTGAGTGAAAGCTAATATATGTTAGCTTTCATAAGGTAGTTTTCCATCTAACACAACACATCGTCATTCATCACATTGCACTGTGATGGAAATCTAGCTGGAGTTAGCTTTCGTCCTTAAATCATTGCATAGTGAGTGAAATCTAATGTGTTAGCTTTCATAATGTAGTTTTCCATCCAGCATAACCACATTATCATCAATCACAATGCACTATGATGGAAATCTAGCTAGAGTTAGCTTTCGTTCTTAAAACATTGCATGGTCAATAAAACTAACGTATGTTAGATTTCATAAGGTAATTTTTCATCTAACACAACGACATTGTTATCAAATACATTACACCATGATGGAAATCTAGTTGGAGTTAGCTTTCCTTCTAACAACATGGCACTATAAGGAAAAGCTTATGTGTGTTAGCTCATTACACCATGATGGAAATCTAGCTGAAGTTAACTTTCCTTTAAGCAACATGGCATAATGAGTGAAATCCAATGTGTGTTAGCTTTCATAAGGTAGTTTTCCATGTAACACAACCACATTGTCATCAATCATATTGTGTTGTGTTGGAAATCTAGCTGAAGTTAGCTTTCATCCTTAAATCATGACACGGTGAGTAAAATCTAATGTGTGTAAGTTTTCATAGTGTAGTTTTTCATCTAGCACGGCCACATTGTCATCAATCACAATGCACCATGATGGAAATCTAGCTCCAGTTAGCTTTCGTTCTTAAAACATTGCACAGTGAGTAAAATTTAATGTGTGTTAGCTTTTGATAATGTAGTTTTTCATTTAACACTGCCACATTGTCATCAAATAAATTACACCATGATGGAAATCTAATTCATTACAACATGGCATGATGAGTGAAAGATAATGTGTCACTAGCTTTCATAAGGTAGTTTTTTATCTAACACAACCACATCATCACTGATCACATTGCACCGTGATGGAAATCTAGCTGGAGTTAGCTTTCGTCATTAAACCATTGCACGATGAGTGAAATCTAATGTGTTAGTTTTCATAATGTAGTTTTCCATCTAGCACAACCACATTGTCATCAATCACAATGCACCATAATGAAAATCTAGCTAGAGTTAGCTTTCATTCTTAAAAAATTGCACGGTCAGTAAAGCTAATGTTTGTTAGCTTTCATAAGGTAGATTTCCATTTAACACAGCCACATTGTTATCAAATACATTACACCATGATGAAAATTTAGCTGAAGTTAGTTTTTCTTCTAACAACATGGCACTATAAGGGAAAGCTTATGTGTGTTAGCTCATTACACCATGATGGAAATCTAGCTGGAGTTAGCTTTCCTTTTAACAACATGGCACGATGAGTGAAAGTTAATGTGTGTTAGCTTTTATAAGGTATTTTTCCGTGTAACACAACCACATTGTCATCAAGCACATTGCACTATGTTGGAAATCTAGTTGAAGTTAACTTTCATCCTTAAATCTAATGTGTGTAATCTTTCATAATATATTTTTCCATCTAGCACAACCACATTGTCATCAATCACAATGAATCATGATGGAAATCTAGCTGGAGTTAGCTTTCATTCTTAAAAAATTGCATGGTGAGTAAAGCTAATGTCTGTTAAGCTTTCATAAGGTAGCTTTCCATCTAAAACAGTCACATTGTCATCAAATACATTACATCATGGTGGAAATCTAACTAGAGTTAGCTTTCCTTCTAACAACATGGCACTATAAAGGAAATCTTTTGTTTGTTAACTCATTACACCATGATGGAAATCTAGTTGGAGTTATCTTTCATTTTAACAACATAGCATGATGAGTGAAAGCCAATGTGTGTTAGCTTTCATAAGGTAGTTTTCCATGTAACACAACCACATTGTCATCAATCATATTGCGTTGTGTTGGAAATCTAGCTGAAGTTAGCTTTCATCCTTAAATCATGACACGATGAGTAAAATCTAATGTGTGCAAGTTTTCATAGTGTAGTTTTCCATCTAGCACGGCCATATTGTCATAAATCACAATGCACCATGATGAAAATCTAGCTGGAGTTAGCTTTCATTCTTAAAACATTGCACGGTGAGTAAAAGTTAATGTGTGTTAGCTTTTGATAATGTAGTTTTCTATCTAACACTACCACATTGTCATCAAATACATTATACCATGATGGAAATCTAACTCGAGTTAGCTTTCCTTCTAACATGGCACTATGAGCGAAATCTTGTGTGTTAGCTCATTACACCATTGTGAAAATATGGCTAGAGTTAGCTTTCTTTTTAACAACATGTCATGATGAGTGAAAGCTAATGTGTGTTAGCTTTCATAAAGTAGTTTTTCATCTAACACAACCACATTGTCACATTGCATCGTGATGAAAATCTAACTGGAGTTAGCTTTCAACCTTAAATCGTTGCAAGGTAAGTAAAATCTAATGTGTGTTAGCTTTCAAAATGTAGTTTTTCATTTAGCATAATCAACTATTTTTCTCTAAGAGAATTCTTTGGCCACAAATCTTCTCTTCCATCAACAACATGTTTTATCTTGTAGATCTACTTGGAAGATACGACACTCTTGGTTTCTGGTTTGGGTACTGTATCCCAATCATGACTGGTACTCTTCCATCATTGCTTCTACCATGAGTTCACAATGTCAAGTCATCGACATATCCCAGTCTTCCGCATTCAACCTTGAAGGTTGTAACCCACTTTACTCTTGGTAAAGCCTTAGTCCATATGAAAGTTGTCCATCATGTCGTACCATGTCCAACTCGGAGATCTTCTGTAGTCACTCCCCTTGAAGTGAAGCATCATCCTCCTGCATTTTGTACTGGAGTGACAATTATCATTCTGCTACTATGTATCCATCTCAGGTTACTAGATACCAAGATCCTTTTATCTTGAACTTTGTCGAAAAGTTCATCTTACACCCATCTATGAGCTTGTTATCTTCTATAGGTTTCCATCTTCAACCTTGTAGCAAAGGTTAAGATATTCATCACTCTAGGTGGTCTTTCAAGCTCATGGATGTGCTTATCTATGGGTGTTTTCTAAGCTGGTACAAATCCTATTATGTATAGATGGTTCTTTGCTCGATATATACTTCTACTGGAGAAGTGTGTCTGGTCAATAGAATATGTCATGCCATAGTCTATTCTTTCTGAGAAAAACCATGAACCTCGCTTTGTATACTTGTTCTTGTAGATCCATATGGAAGACAGTACGGACATCCCTTCAAGTCTCGAAACCATATATTTGGTTTGGAAGTCTCGCCATACTTTTCTTCATCTCTTGAGGTGGATCTACCGCTCTCTTATATTCTTCTGGAGCTATTTCTTCTGTCATGGTGTCTCTGACCCTAGGCGTTTCAGGTTCATGTTTTATTGGAGTGAATTTTGAATTGTCATCACTTGTTCTTCGAAACAAGTCCCATCCTAATTTTCTTGTAGGCAGTTGTACACGACCTTTCCTACAAGTCAAATGCCTCAGTTGCATGGTTAGAACAATTTCATAGGACATATGCATAAAGACAAATTCTTATGCATCATGCAACTATTTTAGCCAATACAACATTCATCCATATCTCAAAGAAACTTTTAAAATTCCTTCCATCTCTACCATAACATCATTGAGATTGTACACCAATCCAATATGTCAGCAAAGAGGTTTCATTCTAGATAAGTAGCAATGGAGAGTTGTATAGCACCATGGGCTACTTACCCATAACATGCATATTAGTAGTATATTGTCATTAATGCAAACATTCTGTCATGCATAATACACAACATGTATAGAAAATAAAATTCAAATACTTATCTTTGTCTTTTTGGAAGGCTTATTATTATGCTTTGTCTTAATCTCCTTTAGGATCTACAACTCCTCCTTTGGCCAATGAGATTAATTCAATCTGATGCTTGCTTGAAATATTTTCTGGAATGTTGCTTTCGGTGGACCTAGGGTTTGATAGAGGAACCCTAATTTTTTTCAAATTAGGTACATTTCATATCTGATTGGATAGAAATATGTGCCTCATCAAGGCGAGCTGAGCAACATACTCATTTTCCCAAAACTATGACCAAAACTGTAAAATATCTGATGCCCTAGTTTTCTTCAATTTATTCTACATAGTTTTTTGATAAGTAGCTCCGAAATTGATGCCTCTGTATGTCTAAAATTTCTCTTGGAGGTATCCCCGTATGTCCTCTTTCCAACCCCACAGGTTAGAGCAAAATGGGTTTCACCAATTGGGACTTATGCGAAGTTTCCCAAGGTGACTTATTTCAAGACTGTTCATCATATCAAACTTGTATGGATTGCGATGTGTCACTATTTCACCTTCGAGGTCTTAAACTTTTACCCCAGAAAGTACAGTACGTTCCATATCTGGAACATCTTGTGAAATTTCATTTGGACTTTTGTAGCCAAAGATATAGCAATTCTCCTTAGGTAACATTTTTAAGGTTGAATCTTGGGAGAAGCTAGAACCCTGATTTTGAGGAATCATATATCCTAGATTATAGTGAATCTTAGGCTGAAACCTTTACACAATGTACATCAAAAATTTATATTCGGTCTGTAAAAGTGTAGGCTCATTATCCTTCTCCAATATCTAGATATAATGAAAGTCCCAAAATTACTAGTTTTTAGTCTTTTAGGGTTTTCAAGCATGAAACCCTAATTTTCAATAGTTGTAGTTGTAGCACTGTTTTGGCTGCACAAAGACTTATTTCGGGGTAGTTATGATACCAGGTTAAGTTTTTAATGGTTATATAATATCTTATAACATTTAGCATCATAACAGCATAACCATAAGCAAAAGGATCGCTGAAAGATAGACAAGTGCAGCCACACAAAAGAACACAAAGATTTATCCTAGAAAACCCGCAAGAGTAAGAAAACCCAACAAAAATTCCTCTGTATAAGATGTATAAAAAAATATAAAACAAGACCCCAGACAGGTGTGCCTCCCTCCAACAGATATATATATATCTCTATCCTATGCATTATACACAACTAAGTGTGTGTTCAAATGAGGAACACATCTCCTCTGTTTATACTCTTTTCTTCACTTGAATTTTAACCTAACAAGTCGGCCCCACTCAACTAAGTGGGCTGACTTCACTTAGGAAGACTCGGTACAATATTATATTATATTCATTAGGGTACTATTGACCTGACTTACAATGGAGTCTTTACCTCATGACTCTATGATGACCAATTACGATAGTAACACCCCGCCAGAGGGATAATAACATCTCCCTTGGGTTACATCAGTAAAATACATTTAGAATATCCTTTGAAGTTACAATATTCAATAATAAGGTCATTACTAGATAGTTTATGGAGTTAACCCGAGTTACCAAATTTGGCTAAGGGGAACCCATACTGAGTGCATATCATGTGCGTGATTGTAGGGATCCACACCCAAAAGCTTCCCATTTGGGGTGTTTGCTAACTAGGTGTATTTTTGAGCTCTGTATACACACCCAGTCAATTAGAAGGCCCAAAACAAATTGGGTAGTGTTTCCTATCACATAAATTGAGCATATAAAGAAACCAAAAATAACTTAGAATGAAATCTTTATTATCATAAATGAGGTCAAAGTCTGATATGTAATTGATTATTACAAATCCAATTTCTACTTTTTCATTTCCTCTACCAATAAACACCTCCAAACAAGAGAACCAACCTAAAAAAAGAAAAAATGTACACAAATACTGTAGGCAATCCCTAGAAATTACTAAGAGAATTAGTAAGTATATTATAGGTAATAAATCTCTTGCTGCTCTTTTTGTCCACACGCCTTCCAGTGAGCTTTAACAACAGATTCGAGCTTGGTTTGCACTTTGCAAAGAATTTTGATATTCATAGTAAATGGTAGAGAAGCTCCTGTACAACTAGAACTTCTTTCAATTGATATTATGGATGATTGGATGGTTAGCCTTAAAATTCCTCAAAACCCTAGCACTGATAAATTGGGGCAGCTTCTAACTGCTGGTACAAAAGATTTACACAACTCAATTGAAATATCTGAAGGAGGTACTTTATCCTCATTATGCTTCTTTCATTTCCTGAACATTCTCAATGAAATTTTTTATTTTATGCTACCTAATTACATATTCTTCTTTAGATTGGCAATTTGTAAAATTAGCACTTTCGGTACTGCTACTAATTAACAATCCATTGCCTTGTTTTAAGCAACCATGAAAATGCTGGGAGCACATAAATGCATATAAATAAATTAAAAGGTTTTTTTTGTCATTTTAATTTACCTTAATGATAGAATGATGAGTCTCTATTTATTGAATGATGAATATTATCTGTATTTAAACTTGATAAATTATAAATGAATGTACGTTTGCATGTATTATAAATCACCAAGTCATCATTGGTTTTCTATGTTTTAATTTTAACGACCATTGATTATGTTTATTATGAGGAGAATGTGGTTAACATTCAATTTTCCAATGATTGTGAGTAAAGGTCATGACAATACTATATTTATCCATAATTTTGCAAACCACCAGAACAATTCCAGTACAATTTGGCAGATGCAAAATACAAATGGTTCCATGGCTCACAGTTTCAAAGATAGTGTTAAATAATGGCACCTTAACCTGTGTCTCAGCTCAAACTACCTAGACAACAGTGAAAACAGTCCAAGCAAAGAAGGCACAGACGCAGATTTGAGTTGGTTGTGTAACATGTTAGTCTGAGCTACAGCCAATGAAGACAAAGATGGAAGCTTGGACCTGTAAAAATCCTTTCCAACAATTTTCCAGAGAAAGAAGAGCAACTCAGTTTCTTTGGGTGGTGTTACAATGCTAACTCAAGGGCTACTCACTGTCGCCTTAGTACACCCTCTCCAACTTTAGGTTGGCTCTCCCTACATAATGGTAAGATTGCTAAGTCTATGGCCTTAATGTTCAAGGTGACACAATGAGAGTAAGGCTTATAAAAAAAAACGTGGTTGTAGTATATGAAAAGATGGGAATGGGAAACAAAAAAATGATAAGAGAGCAAAAAGGCTATAACTAAGAGAGAGGAGATGGAGAAAACCAGTGCCTGTCTCTCACGAGATAATGGAGTGATGAGGGAGGAACTAAGTTTGTCACATCACCACTACTTCAGTGAAAAAGTCCTCACAAGTTCCAACTCTGTTGTAATCATGCATACCATTATAAAGCTGAATCGTACAGGGGATTTATCAAGCCAAGGTGAAATGACAATGCAATCCAGCTGAATAAATTAACAGGTTCATGCAAAGAAACATATTTTTGATAGATCAAAATTTTAAGAATTCTCGAGAAAGCTTGTCCAATGGTAAAATCAGGTTAAATTTCATTGCAAGAGTTAGCATGCTAAATTCATGTTAGACAACACATAAAGAACAAGCAAAAATATTACTAAGATAAATTCAACATATTTGTTGCATGTGGCTTACAATACAGAAAGAGGAAATGAATATGTATAAGATGCCTGGCAAGTGTATTTCAAAACATTCCCTCTGGTACTATGAGAGACGCTTGCATCTTATACCCATGATTTGGATGCAGTTTGTTGTTTGCATGATGGAAATCAAAATTGTAAAGTGGACATCTATAATGTTCTAAATAGGTGGTTGTATGAAGCTGTATAAACATTAGTCCAAGGTTAAATTAGTTTATAGTATATAGACATGGGATAATTACACTACTATGCATGTTCATTCCATATACATAATAGGCATTAGCATAAAAATAATAGCATTGCAACACCATGAGATTGTGACCTTATCTTCATTCCATATGCATACCATACATCACATACCTATGAGATGGAGATAATGTCATAAATTTGTTGATGACAACGATGAGTACAAACGATCCTACATGATGCAACTCACTACTTATTGTAGTCTGACTCAACTAATCAGACATTTTATGTTTATGTCCTATAATTCTGCCCCCCTCTCTCAAAAGGTGTGAGTTTGTTATAAACAACGTTCTATATATTGACTTTTCTTATCAAACATTGTTTTAGATAATTGACTTTGAACATTCAATTAATATTTTTGGACATTCTGATTGATCTAGTTAGTACTTGGTTGACCTTTCTCTTGTTTTTTGTTTTTTGATTGATATGCTTTCAATGAACACCAAAAAGTAGCAACTATTTGATGTCAGATAGTACAACGTGGCAAAAAGGGTCTCACAGGCTACGAGAGCATCCTTTGGCTAAGCAGACACCGTTGAGGGGTATCTATTCTGCCAAAGTCGCTTGTGACTTGCACTTGGCCCCATCTACAAACAAAAGCATAAGCACTAGCACTATCACAAGTGGCCCATGAGGGTCAATTGTCTTTGGGGATATTTGAACCTTGGAAGGTGCATCAATGACACCTCACTTTCATGGAGCCGATCAGCCTTCTTTGACATTTCTCATGTGTGTCTGACTAAATCACAAACGTGTTTGTTTGGTTGAACATTTTCATTGGACATACCTGGGATTCATATTAATATTCAAATCTTGCTGCTATGGCAGGGATTTCTTCAGGAAACAATCAAGAAGATGAACTTTCTAGCAAAGTGCTTGCACACTAACGTTCATGATCACAAAAACAAATAATCATGTTTTTTTATGAGTTTTGAACAGACCACTAATGAAATCCATAGATATGCTTTACAAAGGTCAACTAGGCATTAGAAAGGGTGTACGCATTCCTAGATTACAGTTGCTTAGGTTGTTGATGCAACACAGTTTACAACCTCTGGTGCACTTTGCGACATCATTCTGCAATTTCGTCCAATATGCATACTTTTGCAAATTGGATACCATTTGGCTGACACCAAAATGACCAGCTACCTTCAAGGTGTGGGCTTCTCATATCAGATAAAATCTATTATCTCCTTGTGGGATGACAATCTGCCCATTCAATATAATAGTCCATTCTCAAGATAGAAATCAGATTAAACTCGAAAGTCCCTCCTTGCTTACACTCTTGGTAAATTTCCTTGAAAATAACATCCGCGACATAATCCTTTATACTCTTCATGAGTAAATGGTTCCAATTGCAAGACCGTGCTTACTGCTACTACCTTGTTAACTGTTGGGCTGGATAACATTCCATCAATTTTATTTGTTACCCCCTTCTTGTATTTGAAGTTTTAATTAATTCAGGAAGACCATCCTCTTAAAATGGCGACACTGCTTTGTTTTTCTATGATTTGGCAAGTGCTGCAATGGTTGATGATCTGTATAGATCACTGTCTCCTTTCTCAACATGTAGTGCTTCCATTTCTTCCCATTTTGGACCAATGTGTATAACTCCTTGTCATAAGTTGGATAGTTCAATAGTGCCCTAGAAAATAGCTTAGAATGGTAGCATGCTGGTCTTCCTCCTTGTATAAGTACTACTCCGAAGGCATTCCCTGAGGCATCTGTTTGAATTTGAAAAACTAATTGCAGGTTTGGCAATGCTAACACTGGAACTCTGCTAATTTTTCCATTCCACTCCTCAAAGAAAGTTTCTTGTTTCTTGCCCCATGAGAAGGGCTTATTTCCAGATGTCCCTGCATGCAGAGGTGCAGTGCTTTTGGAAAAGTATGCTATAAATTTTCTTAAATAGTGAGTAGCTCCGATAAAACTCCAAACCTCTGTGACATTATTGGGTCTAGGCCACTCTAGTAATGCCTTGATCCTAGCAGAATCAAGTCTCAATTCACCATCACCCACAACGAATCCAGTATAAATAAATGCTGCCAAGAAAATTCACACTTCTTCAAGTTTAGAAGCAACCAATTATTTTGCACTATTTCAAACACTTTCTTTAGGTGCTAAATACGCTCTTCCCATGTCTTGCTTAAAAGAATGATATCATTGAAATACACAACTAAAGAATCTATAAATGGATGGAGGATTTCATTCATGAGTCTTATGAAGTTTGTCAGGGCATTGCAGAGTCCCAATAATAAAACCAGCACTTTATAAATTCCTTTCTTAGTTTTGAATATGATTTTCCATATATCTTCTTATTCAATCCACACTTGATAATCTCCGAGCCTAAGATCTGGCTTAGTGAATTATTTTTCATTTTGTAGCTGATCAAGCAGGTCATCAAAACTCAAAAGTAGATAGTGATTCATGATTGTTATATGGTTAAGTGCCCCATAGTCAGGGAAATACACATATGCCAAGTCCCATCTTTCTCGAGAACCGATGTGATTGGTGCTCCACAAGGTGAAGCATTTCCTCTTATGATTCCGTGATCAAGTAATTCTTGGATTTGTCTCTGGACTTCTGCTAATTCCAACAATGACTGTCTATACAAACCAACATTTGGAAATTGGAACACTTGTAATTGAATCTCATGCTCCTTTGTTTGAGTCTCATACTGCACCCCACATTTTGGAGGTAACCCCTTGGGCTACTGGAAAACTTCCATGAACTGATTTATTAAAATGTCCCACTGCTTCCTCTGCCTCTTAGTATGGCTTGCACCTCAAGTACCTGCTTCTAGACCCATCCCATCAGCTCTAGGTTTCAACACCAAGATCAAAATATTTCTAGTGACATTAATCAATCTCTTCACTTGGTTGGTTGTTACATGAGATCTTTTACTTTCCTTTATACACACTCATGGGAAATGGATTTCCATTCTTGAAAAATCTATACTTTTGACCTCTTATTAGGAATATAGTATGACTATCCCACATGTAGGGGCTTCCAAACAAAATCACACAGGAGTCCAATGGAATGTCATCACATTCCACCTCATCCATGAAGCACTAATTGATGACAAATTTGATCCTGCATTTTGCAATTTAGTGTCTTTATGTAGAGAACCCAATGGATAAGGCTTTGGATGGCTATAGGTCTTCAGTCCCAACCTCTGAACTAAAGTTTCTAAGATTAAAGTCTTTTGAGGCCGAAAATCAAACAAAGCATCGAAATTCATCATTTAGATTTGAATTTAACATAGAAGAGTTTTTCATGTTCTCCAACTTGTTTTGTTCCACTATTGTTGTTCTTGTGTTCTAAACTCTGGTGCAAGCCATCTTATCATCCTAGTCTAAATTGCATTCATCTTTGTGTCCCTCCACAATTGTAGTCATGTTTTTCTTCCAATGATTTTTTCTGTTTTGGGGTTGAAGCTCAGGGTGTAGTTTCCTGCAGAAACAGAAAAGACATTTGGGTTGTGACAGTCCCAAATACTTCTGGTGCCAGCCAAGAGTAAGGCCGTCCAAAAGAAGAGGAGAGACAAAGACATCCTTCTTAGGCCCAATATAGGATTTCCGATCAGCATCAACCAACAAGATTATCTCAAATGCTTTTTTGGTTAAGTCTGTTTCGATTGCTGCAAATGTTTTGAATGCAGGTTTTATGAGAACCCTGCAATTCCATGGTCAACAATAACAACTTCACTTGGAATACTTGTGATTGCTATGTTAGTTGGTCACATAATATATGCTGCATTAAAACGCATTGCCAAAGTGGAAAAAGACTTTCGTAAAATGGAGGAGTTGAAAAAGCAGGCTGAAGCAGCAGATATTGCCAAATCTCAGGTTGTTTATTTTCAAAAGCATACACTAGCAGCATAGCATTGTACTTGGGAGTATGATTATTGAACAATTCTTCTATTTCACTTTGAATATTTTTCAGAACTTCCTTCAACCTGCTTGAGTTATTCGTGCAAATCAGTTTTCCTTTTGAATAATTTTCTCAAACTAGTTTGGTTAGTCAAATTATTTGTGAATAACTGGATCTAGAGTAATTCCTAATCCTATTATCATTTTATCCATTGTTCTTGCAGTTTCTTTCTACTGTTTCCCATGAGATCAGGACTCCCATGAATGGTGTTCTAGGTAAATGGCAACTTATCTCACACTTCATTAGTTCTTGTAAGTTAAGCATATTGGTCCTGTGCCATTCTATTCTTTCTTTCATGTTTAATTTTAATTACACCTTGAGGCTTAGATATATATTTTTTATCTCCAATATTCTTTTACAACATTTAGGGCATGATTCTTTTATCTCCACGATAGTATTTCAGGAATGCTGCAGATGCTTATGGACACCGATCTTGATGCAACTCAATAGGACTATGCCCAAACTGCTAAAGCTAGAGGGAAATCCCTCATAACTCTAATAAATGAAGTTCTTGATTAGACCAAGATTGAGTCAGGCAAGCTAGAGCTTGAGGAAGTTCCCTTTGATTTGCGATCCATTTTGGATTATGTTCTTTCTTTATTTTTTGGAAAGACTAGAGGCAAGGGCATTGAGGTATGTACCAATTGCAGTATTACAAGACTTTCTGTGCCTATCACTCTGCCCATTTTCTATTTGAATCCACTCCCCAATTTTGTGTATTTCCTGTACAATACTAGTTTTATTTTGTACCTTTGACATTTTCTAACCAGTTAAATAATGGATGTGTATGTGCACCTGCCTTTCTTTGGTGGAGAGAAGCTTGCAGTATTTGTCTCAGATCAGGTACCAGATATCGTTGTTGGGGACCCTAGGCAATTTCGACAAATCATTACAAATCTTGTTGGAAATTCTGTGAAAGTTCATTTTCCATCCCCACTTGTCCTTGCTTTGCACTAGAGTACTTGTGCTAATATTTTAAAATACATTATGTACATTAAAAAGTAAATGTTGGACCCAGAAGATTTCAATTGTAGGGAATCAATTGTCATTGCCTATTAGCTAACTTAGTTTACTGTTTTTTTCTTTTACAGTTCATAGACAGAGGTCATATATATGTTTGTGTCCACCTGGCTGAAAATGTGAAGGCTGTAAGGGAGGCCAATGTTGAAGTGTGGTCAAAGCAGTTGACGAAAGACAGGAAGCAAAGTTCAAAAGGATCATGCAACACTTTGAGTGGGTGTGAGGCAGCTGATTCATTATACAATAGAGAAAACATCCAAGGAAGAAAAATTATTCCATGAGAGAATGACTGTACAAAGCACAATTACATATCATTACACTCTGCCTTGTGCATTGGCATTAATGACTAATTCTAGTCTCGGTCCAGGTCTGCATCCTACTATGATTGAATCCTTGCTTCTTTCTTTTCTGTGTTTTCCTCACTTGCTCTTTCTTTTTGTTCCAAGTGAACTAAGAGCACAAAAACAAGAAAAGCTAAAGCTTAGAAGAAACTTCCTAAAACTTCCTTTTGTAACTCTTGCCTATATGGTATCAATGTTAACATGGATCTAATATGTACATGGATAAGACCTCATTCCTTTGGAAGTTTGATGGTCCCCATCAAATTACCTTTATGACTAGATTTGGACTTCCTAGGTATTGTTGGACTATTTTATAACTCATATTGCAAATTTGGAATTAGTTCTTCTACAACAGGTATAAGAGGCTCTTCCTCATAATGTCAAACCATTGAAAATCCATGACATTGGAATTTCCTCTAATTGGGAGCTTTATGGCCTAGAATATTGGCAATGGATCACATGTAAGGATAGGGGTATATGCTACAATGGCCTGTAATAATGTTGTTTTTGTTCCAGAAGAGTTAATTTAGTGCTTTCAAGGTATTGGTAAATTCACGTTAAATCAATTTGGGAACCCTATTACCACTTCAATATGGAAACAAGGATGGCTATCAACTCAAGACTTAGGTTTTTTGGTGGATTATGATCACTCTTGGGAAAATTTTGTATGAAAAATGCAGAGAGTGTACACCAGACTTGGTGATTTTGTTGATGAACTAGTCTGGGATGAGTATGCCTACTGCCAAATCTTTGACATTGTACAATGTGATGAAAGGAGACATGAGACTGCAGGAGATTTTGCATCGTATTTTAGTGATACCCTACTTAAAAGAGCTATCTACTTTCTACAGGCTAGTTTTAGTTCAGAGAAAAAAAAGTAGGAAAATTAGCAAAAAATTACTGAGTGCAATTCTTCCAAAAGGTAGTACTCTGCTAAATCACTTAACCAATGACATCAACGGTTCTTCTTTTGAACCGTTGTTAAACATGGTAAACAAAGTTGTTGCTAATATGAACTTGGCAAGATGGGTACTGTTCCTAAAACCTAGCTTCTTGCAAATCACTGTGTATATCTAGTTTCAATTGAGACTATAGTTTATTATATGTACAAACTCGCCGAAATATCCTTTCGGGTGTTTAGAATAGAGATCTGTCTTTCTCCCCATGTCTGCGACAGCCCTTCAAGGTGCTAAAGTGTAATGTTTAGCTTAAATTCTTGGTTATGAACACCATGCGATTGGAAAGCTAGCTTGATCTTGCTCAGCCATGTCTGCACTTTAACGTTCCCTACAAAATCATATTGTAGAATCTTCATTTGGAGGTTGTAGGATATATTACAATTGTCCTATGTAGCATAAGGACATATTCCCCATCCCCAAAGGGGGGATGGAAACATCTCCAACTGTTGGGGACGCCTCCAGATCTGTAGCGTTTTCTAGAAATCAGGTGTCATTTTCTGAAAACAGGGATGCCAGAACGTGGAAAGGAATAAAAATTGATTGTTAAAAAAAGGAAAATGGAAAAAGAAAAATTAGCTGTTAAAAAAAAAGAAAACTGTGGTCCCAAATGGTGAGTTACCTAATGGTAGTACAATAGATTATAATAGATTTTTTTAGCATTTCATATTTTCCTAGAAGTATGATTATATTATTTGATCTGAGATCAAAACAAATAGTGTAAAATATTCTTGTTGCTACTAGGCCATGGGAAAAGAAATTAGAAATTGCTCATGACAAGAGGCTTAAGAAAGCTATCCCAAGGGTTAGCTAAACCGATTGTTGCCAATGTTGTTGGGAATTTGGCTAGTTCGGTGCCACTAGATGCCAGTTTGAATCCGTGGGGTCAAGTGCACTAGCCTATGCTGATGGGTTTATTAGGAATGCAATCCACAAATGCATAAGTATCCCTTGGGTTTCTCTATGAGGTTTTCCTTATTAAAAAAGTCTTAAAAACCTTAATGTTGAAAATTTCATTTGCATCAAGCAATTAATGCAAGTATGAAACTCACCTTTTTCAAGAAGGTTCCTCCTTTAGGACTGCTGTAAATTAATTTGTAAAACATCAGCGGAACAAGGAAAATAATTCAATTCAATTAGCCCCAAAATTCACAGCAATTCAAGTAGAAAAGATACCAATCATTCCAATCAGTTTACAACTTTCCAGCCCTCTAGGGAAACTTCACCCGTGAGCTGTAGAATCCCCAACAAGAGCTAGGGTGCACAGTAGATCAGCCCTAGTAGGGATCGAGGGTGTTGCAACATACCCTATTTTAGTTAGGGTCACATGAAATGTACCAACGAGAATCAGGAAAGAGTTTTAGTGTTGTCGTGAGCTTGTTGACCGCCAACATGCTTCACACTGAGACCTGTTGTATCCCTAGACCACCATCGAGGGTTATTACAGCTGCTACGTATAACGGTAACCACCATAGTGACTGTAGTGTGACAAGAGAAACCAAGAAAGCATAAATGTTGCCACTGTTGAAGAAAAACAACACCAGCCACCAAAATTATCTCTATCAACCTCAAGCAGCGAGTAGAGGAGCAGTCAAGTGTTGAAGTGTTGTGTCTATGAGATGAATTGCAAATGTCCTTTATTTATGGTCCATCAACATTTAATTTAGTTCCACATAATTAGGAGTTGACATTAGGGTTTAACTTCTTTTTCATCTTTGACCCTTTGACTTTAATCTTTTGTGGTGCAAAGGTCTTTTTGGTGTTTTGACTTGTGCCACTTGGTCCTTATCTTGATGGTCTCATAGACCAAGGCTAGGGTTAAATGGTCCTCCAATTATTTTTGTGGTCATAACAAGTTGTCTTAAGGGTCCTTGTGGTTCATTCATGCCCACTCAAAGTACATCTTCGTAAATAAGGAGAATTACTAAATGCTTTATCTTTATCTCCTCATGCCATCAATATCAGGTGCTAGGTTTCTCAACCAGGGGTGTCTAGTCCCTGGAGAAGGTCTCATAGCCCATAGATCAAGGAGAGGAGTGCATGACTTGCCTAGACCCGGTCTAGGGCTTATGGTGATGACCTAGTAACTGACCAGGTGCCTCATCCCCAGGCTGCATCAAATGACTCAATGTCAAATACTTGGTAACTGACCAAGTGCCTCCATTCTCCTGGAGAATATCCCTTAGCCCCAGGCTGAGATCCTAGTCCCAGACTAGGTTAAATTCCTGGTTGTTGAATGTTAGCATTAACATGAATTCTTAAAATTTTGCAGACTGTAAGATAACAAATGACAAGTGCAGTAGAAACATCAACAACATCACACACATTGAACATGGTATTTTTTCACTAGTAATGATTTAAAGGACAAAAACCCCCAAAAAGCATTAGTAATTCATCTCTTAAATGAGATGACTGAGTTTCTCAATAATTCTCAAACCCTAATGGGTTTGTACCACAGATAAAAAATCTACAAAAATGTATTTCATACAAAAATTAGATTAGGGCTTTCTGCCCTAATTCTTCTAGCTACCCGAAACTTCCGGAATGGCTGCCCAGAATTTATTCTGCCTGCCCAAATCTGCCTAGACTAAGACTGAAATTGCCTAAGATCCCTGTGTGATCCCTATCAATCTGTCTGTGATCCCACTCAGCCTGCCCAAACAGCCTGCTACTGCCCGAAACTCTCTGTCTACTTCCCAAGCCCTCTTTCCGAGCCCTATCTTCTTGCCCAGAGGTATGTTTGCCCTGCATGAATCCCTGTCAGCTTGCCTGAAGTTGCTATTTTTCCTACCCAGACCCTATCTTCCCTGTCCGAGCTCTGCTGCTTGCCCGAAACCCTACCCGAGCATCACTGCTACCTGTCAGAAGTCTATAGCAAGTAGACTATGGCTGCCTGAGGGTGGTAGTAGGCAGACTATGGCTGCCCGAGGGTGGTAGTAGCCTGCCCAAGGGTGTTGGCAGTTGCCCAAGGGTGTTGGAAGCATGCCTAAGCCCTGCTAAGGCTTGTTGTGAGTGACGAAGGACAGAGGGAGGTGCCTAGACAGGAGATCTGTCCTGCCTGTGAATAGACCGAGACTGCCCGTGAGGGAAGAAGGTTGCCCGTGAGAATTCTGAAGGTGATGTGAGGGTTTAGAAGAAACCTTAGCTCATGAAAAGAGAGAAGGTGTTTCTGCTATTGTTCATTAATGGTGAAACCCTAGTTTAGGATTAGACTGTAAAATAGTGGGTGCCCTAGCTAGAATCCTCCATGCTAGGGCATAACCACAAAATATGTCCTCCACAATGTGAGCGAAAATATTCCTTGAGTAGATGTAGGATCATGAGCAAGTGTGTGTAACAAAATGAAATGGATTGATCTTCTTTTATATCCTTTGAATCACTTGTAAGCGGACCAAAACTTAAAAGAACAAAATAATATTATTTTATTATTTTATCTTTTTTACTTTTACCTTTAGTGGTACTAAAGGTATTTTTGCACTTTCACTTTGACTCCTTAGTGGTACTAAGGGTCCTTATGTATTTTTTACTTTTACTTTAGCCTTCTTCAAGTGCCCTGTGGTCAAAACAAGTGGTCAAGGTGGTCCTTCATCCCCACTCAAAGTACGTCATCATAAATAGAGAGAATTACTAATGCTTTTATCTCACACTCTATGTGACACCAAGATCGGGTACTAGGTGTCTTAACCAAGGGTAGCTAAGACTTGGAGAAGATCACAAATCCCACAAATCGAGGGTCAAAGTGTCTCACATGCCCAGACTCGGTCTGGGGCTTATAGTTATATCCTTGTAACAGACCAGGTGCATCAGCCATAAGCTGCATAATTTGACCCAAGGTCAAATACTTGGTAACAGACCAAGCGCCTCCATTCTCCCGAATAATGGCCCTCCGCCTTAAGCTGAGTCCCCCAGTGCTAGACTGGTTCATATTCCTCTTCCTGTTAACTGATCGGGTGCTTCCATTCAAATAATGGACACTCAATTCTAGGTTGAGTCACCCAGTGCTGGACTGGTTCCACATCTTGGTCCCTAACCAGATGTCTTCATTCAACAGAATGGTCACACAACTCTAGGCTGAGTCCCCCAGCACTGGACTGGTTCCACATCCTGGTCCCTGAACAGATGTCTCCATTCAACAAAATGGATACTCAACTCAAGGTTGAGTCCCCCAGTGATGGATTGGTTCCATATCCTAGTCCTTGACCAGATGTCCCCATTCTCTTAAGAGAATAGCTCTCAACGTTGCTCAGTAAAAATCAACACTAGTAGCTGACCAAGTGCCTCCATTCAATGAATGGCACTCAACTCTAGGCTGAGACCCCCAATCCTAGACTGGGTCAAATTCCTGGTAACTGACCAGGTGCCTCCATTCTCCCAGAGAATGGCCCTCAGCCCCAAGCTAATTCCCCTAGTCCCAGACTAGGTCAAATTCCTGGTAACTAACCAGGTGCCTCCATTCAAAGAATGGCCCTCAGCCCCAGGATGAGTCCCCTAGTCCTGGACTAGGTCAAATTCCTGGTAGCTGACGGGTGCCTCCATTCAAAGAATGGCCCTCAACACCAGGCTGAGTTCCCCAGTCCCAGACTGGTTCAATTTCCTGGTAGAGTGAATAATTGTCCCACGTAGAGTGAATAATTGTCCTACATGGGTCATATTATTGTTGTTATAATATTTCGAATGACATGGATCGTTCTTAGGTCCTTTGTAAGGTTTAGGAATAAACAACGAGGATATAGGCCCTAAAATATTCATCTTTATGTCTAGTGGACATGCACATGGTTCTATATCACCTCACATGTCTTGTAAATGGAATCTTTCTCTTTCAACCAGGATATGGGTGCCATTACAATGTTTTTAGCATAGGTTATGGGTTTTGGTTCCTTAACCATGTTGCACAAACTAAATCCATGGTATTTGCTATTATGCACAAAAGTAATCTTTTAGGGCTAATGCACCGAGAATGGGGCTATAAATTGTCTTCGTAATTATCTTTCTATGCATAGGTTTAGAGGTTTGGAGGTAATATTGGTTGAGGATCAGGAATAAGGAATATGATTTCATAATGTTTAATAAAACAAAGATACCTTTGAAGTGACAACTATGATATAGGCTCCTCATCGGAGTAGCAACCACCTGGTGTAGTTCCCTCCTGAAATAGATTGGACCTCTAATCCACACTGTTTTAGGATGCTACCCCTCATTAATGGCTAGAAAAAATCTATGTGTTTGGATACTACCCGTAAGAGGATCAAGGGATAAAAATAGATAGATATAATAGCTACCTAGTACAATTTCCCTTTCAAATAGAGTGGTTTTAGTTCACACTGCTTCGGGTTGCTACCCCTCATCAATGGTAGGAAAATGTCTACATGTTTAAATACTACCTGTAAGAGGAATAAGGGTAAACTTGGATTACAACTTAGTACAACCCCAAATCTGGAGCACACTTGCATCCTCAAACAACTAATTGATAGAAAACTGCAAATTCAGAGAATTAATCTAACTTACAGGAAACCATTAAGTATTACAGGAATTCATCGAGCATTACCAGAATTTATATTGAAAGGAATTTGATGGCACAACGTCTGATTCCTGAATATTTTGTATGAAAATACCCTGGTTTATAAATGCACACTCTGTTCTGGAACAACAACCTTCAAAAAAATCCCTAATAAACAGAACTCTGGGTACATCGCACCACCAACACGATTATGTGTAACCTCAACCATAAACTAGATAAATTCCACAGATCAATTCAATGTCTAGAGCTACCATTATTTGCAAGTGCTGAGACGAATGATTCTCTTTCTCAGTTAGATTTTGAAATGTCATTCCTCAGTCATCAATGATTTGGTGTTCTCCTCAAGCTGTGATATTGGATCACAGTTCTAATCTGAGCATTCTCCAAACGCTACACCTATGATCTGACCTAAGAATCTCCACAATCTAAAAAAAATCTTTCATACATTAGTATCTTCCTCCTCTCTTCAGAAATCGGTTGATCATCCTTACATCGAGCCCGTCCTCGAAGGATCAAGGCAGTCGGGCCAGCATATTGGGGGCAAAGGTTATGTGTTTTTTGTTTTTTTCATTTTCATTATATTTTATTTATTTATTTTTATTTTATATATTTGACTTTTATATGATTTTTTTTAAAAGACTAAACATTTTTCATTTTTTATTTTCTTAATTTTTCATTATAGAGTACTTGAGTTAGTTTCCTAAATTTTAAGAACCTACCATCAGGCACTTAGTTTTCATCAATATATTATATCTGTCTTTTAAAATGATATCCATGTTGATGTAATTTTAACTTTGGCATGTCCTTTAAAATGATATCCATGTTGATGTAATTGTAACTTCGGAATGTATTCATCCGTATATTTTATGTATTGTACCTTTATGTTTATTTCGGGATGTGTCTGTAATGTATTTGAGTCATGTCATGCCCCGATGTTCCTATGGGGAGGTTCTATAATGTAAAAAATTCATGTCAAGTCATTGTGGGTAACCCTCCTATTGGTCAAGGGTTAAAGTCCCCACAGTTGTGGGGCCCTAGGGTTATTAGACTATCCTAGAGAAGTTGACCCTATGTGAGTCATTGTAAGTCGGGGCAATAGTCCCCACCATTGTGTAAAGATAAACCTCCTTGTTGGTCGGAGGAGGCAAAGTCCCCACAGGTTGTGGGGCATTAGGGTTATTAGACACTCCTAGAGATGTCGGCTTTAGTAAGTAATTGTTAAGTGAGGCCGACAAGTTGGAGTGGGTTTCAAGTGAACGGAAGAATATAAATAGAGAGTGAGCTTCTCTATTTATCACACACACATTCACTCATTGGGCTTGTTGTGAGTGACGAAGGGCAGAGGGAGGTGCCTGGACAGGAGATCTGGCCTGCCTGAGATTCATTAATAC